>OZ012735.1:276372997-276422164 GCA_963859935.3 Lathyrus sativus
GCTCTGAAGATGGGGAGCCTACTCAGGCAGCTCATTACATAAATACTAAGGCCCTTCTTGATTGCAGAACTGAGGCAGAGGCCTTTGATCTTCTAGGTATAGATGATGTGCTCGACTTGTTTCTTGGTGTTTTAATATCGTACTGACCTATTGTTTCTTCTTTGCAGTAAAGATGTCCAATTTACGTGAACGCTAGGTCAAGTCAGCGACAACTAAAAATGTCAAAAAGGTTTCGACCTCGAGGGAGAATGCGGTCAGGCAGAAGATGACCCTGGAGAATTTCGCCGATCCTTCACCATCGCCGCGCAGCACCTCCAATCCTCCTACCCCTGATCCTTAGAAGAAGAGGAAGGGAGACGACCTTGGCTCGTCTTCGATCGAAGGCTCTGGTTTTGCTGGGGGAAAATTCACCCTGCCCCCTTGCTTTTTGCAAGACAAGATTTTAACGAGCAGGGATCTGTGCAGGTGTCGCTACCGCGAAAATAAGGTGCCGGCAAAACAGAAGAGTCGCCACCTTTCGTTATTTATCCCTCTAAACGGGAAAGGAAACGATCGGAAAAACCTGACGAATAGGTATAAGACAAGGTCATCGCAACCATTGTCTGGGTTCGAGAGTCAGTTACGCAAGGAGAAGGTATTAGCACCCCTCACGTCCATCGTACTCGATGGGATCCATGCTTGTTGTGTTTATCTGACGGGTTTGTTTACTATCTACCTATCAAGGCTGGTCTGAAAAAGAAAAGAAAAATGACTCGGCAAAGCGTCGCACTTTATGCCTACATATTCTCATCAGAGAATGAGAAATCAGAGTCAACGTAGTTCGGCTAACTACGGGTTACGGGGAAGGTGGCTCGCCAATACATCAGTATTGTGCCTACATACTCTCAACAGATATGAGAGATCAGAGCTTACGTAGTTCAGGACAATACGGATTACTGGAATTCAGATTCATCTGTTTTATCGAGTAGGGTTAACAAACAGTTCCAGCAGTTTGGTGTACGTAGCTCGACCCTTGGAGACTTAGGCGTTACCGTTTGCGGTAGAACTGGGAGTTAACAACACTCTTTTCTTCAGAAAAGCTTCCTTTGAATTATGGGCCCACGGGGCAAAAATGTTTGAAGTTTGTTTTCTGTCTTTTACGAAAGAACTGTTTTTTATGGATGTTTGCAACCAATATCGCACTAGAGACTATGACCTGAGAGTGAATGCGTTGCACGTCACCCAAAGGGTGCCATACTAAACATCCAGACTGTTGAAAAGAAACTCTCCAACAATCCTTTCTCAGATAGCTTAAGGCTCGTAACGTACGACGTCAGTTAACCTTTATTACTGTATTTTAATTTGTTTTGAGATAAGAAGAGAGAGGGACAACTACGGGGAGACTATCAAGTCCTAATGTTGTCATGCCAAGGATTCATCCTATGGTTGAAGTTTGAAACAGGGAACTCCTAGAAGTTATCAAAGGAAGTGAGATTCCTAGGGGATCATGTCAATGATAAACAGAAACAGATAAAGCATCAGCTTAAATGGTAAACAGTAAACGGCTGTAAAATGCATGCAATGCAAGTGAGGGAGGAAATGTGTGTGGGGCATCAACCTCCACAAGCTCATCTCAACCTCAAGCCAGATATGAATAATGGTAATCATACAGAGGAAATAACATGCTATCAAGCAAAATATGAGTAACTGTAATCATACAGAAAAAATGAAATAATATGCCATCAAGCACACACAAACCACATAGGCAAGGGAGCAGGGCTCTACCGAATACCAGCAAGCAAAGCCATACAGTAACAATACAAGCAGAGGGATCAACTCAACCTCTAGTGCAATCATGCTCCTAGCTTACATCAGTCTAAATATGAACTTATTCTAATGCATCAAGCAAATCAAACAAGTCACATCAATACAGTTGCACAGAAAGCAACCAGACAAGAAAGAGAGCAAATCAACAGCTTCCACAGCTTCACAGCAAATCTCTTCTAACATCAGTTCAGTCCTTAATCTTAAATTGCTCTCCAAGGCTATCATCTTCAATAGCAAGTATCAACTTGCTTCTTCAAGCTTTCAATACATCAAACACAAGTATCAACTTGTTCTTCTTCTTCAACTTCAAGCTTCAGCTCTTCAATAACCTCCACCTTCAGGCTTCAATCCCAATAGCAAGTATCAACTTGTTCCTTCAGGCTCTCAATGCACCAAACATAAGTATCAACTTATCCTTCAAGCTTCAGCTCTCAAATGGATCCTCTTCACAAGTATCAACTTGTTCTTCCTGATCTCCAAACTTCAGCTCTCCTTGGCAGTCTTCAAACACAGAGAAGTAGCAACTTCTAGCCTCTTCAACCTTCTAACAAGGAACTCCATCCTCTAGCAAGGGAGAAAGATTCATCTAACAAGAGCAAGATTTGGATGACTGACAACAGAGTGAAGACCAAAGGTCACCACTAAGCATCCTATCATCAGAGAAAGGGGCCCTCAAAGGTTCTACCAACTGGTAAAGATCCACACATCCTACCAAAGGAGGGATGAGGCCTTTACAAGGGGACCTTGCATCATAGGGAAGAATGGAAGTGATCAACACCTTCCATGTTTATGAAAGAAGAGAATCTATCTAGAAGCTCTGCCTACAAACCCTAATCTTAACACCTAATCGATACTACACCAAAAGAAGGGAAGTCTTCACATCCAAGCTTCTTCAAGAACTTCATAGCCTCCTCAACTTGCCTTTATCTTCAACCAAGGGTAAAAACAACACAAGCTTACTCTAAGGGAATCTAAGGGGTTAATCTAGTCAAATTAGTGCATTAGAATCATCTAAAGTTAACACCTAAACTAAAATCAAACTAAAATAGTAAAATACATTATAAATTCCTACAAAAATTCCTAAGGGACCCTAATTCAATCATGAATCTACCATACAAAATTCAGAGGTTGAATCATCCACCAAGTCTTAGAAATAAAACCTAAATCATAAGGTACTAACCATAAACCCTAAAAATGGAGCTCCTAAAGTTTCAACTCAAAACTACCACCTACATTCATCACAAAAATGTGAGAAAAATCTAAGGGGAACATGCATATCTATGCTAGCTATACACAAAAAATCAAGGCAAGAATCATCATCAAATGCTCAAACCAAATTCATCAAAACAAAGTATCAACCATGGTTATTTTAATATCAATTAAAATTCAACAAATGCAAATAAAATCAAAAATGCATGGAATATTAATATTTTTTATGTAAAAAAAACTAGATTCAATAATGAATCAATGGAAAAAAGAATGGAATTAATTGAGTTAGTCTTTAATTTCTTATGAATTATTTACTAAGTCACATGAAAATGAAGAAAATAAAGAAAATAAAATGGAGAATATGGCCAGAGGGTGTGATCAGCAAACAATTCCCATTAGCTTCGCTTGGGCCCTTAATCCTGGGGGTGCACATAGTAACTGGGCGCTAGGCCCATCTGAGTTTCAACTCAGTCACAAAAATAAAACCAGGGGGGTGCATGGAGTAAGGACTTCATGTTGTAAATCCCATTGGGCCTGGAAAGAGGGGTGGGGATAGAAACTACGTTATGGCCCAGGCACTCACATTCTTATCAAACTGAAACAAAAGAAAAGATGCACTCTAAGTTTTGAACCTACGCTCCCTTGGGTGTATGTCTCTCATCACAAAGTCTGAACTCCCATAAGTGAAACGCAGCGTTGAGGAGGGGGGGGGGGGGTACGTGGCGCCACCCATGCGCTTGGATCACCAGGCCAAGTCAACATTTCCACGCAGATGAAAGGTGAAGATTTCATCTTCTTCATTTTAAACTCTGCAAGTCCCCAACCTGCGCGCGCGAACCGACCGTCGACAGTGGCTTCTCCGGTCACCATCAAGCAACCCTAACTCCCTCTACAGACCACCGTTGGCCACGATTTCTGAATGAAAGTTGCTCTAAATCTCACCAGGATCCCAACCATACCACTAGTTCGTGTTAAAAACGCAGGGTTCATAAAAACACAATCTCAACCGAAAATGGCATAAACCCTAAATCGTCTCTAATCTTCAAATCAATTAACCAGAATCCATCTATATCCTAAGGGGAACTTAACCACATGCTTCTAATCCATTAAAAGTGCATAATCAGAGAGATATTTCAAGAAGTTAGAACCTACCTTGAAGCTTGAATTACAGTGGTTACACGCCTCAATTCTCTTCCAAACTTTGTAGAATTCTTCAAGGATTAATGGTGAACGATTCTTGGTGCTCAATTCCTGCTGAAACCCCTTGATTCTCCAAAACGAGTTTTCACTTTCAAGCTTTTTTCTTCACCTCACTCCAATGGCTTCTCAACATAATTCTGCACTAGAAGCTTCCTAATCTGATCATCATCCTATTTATAATGTGTTCTGATGGATTAGAAGCCCAAACTAGGCCCAATTATGGATTTTGGATCTTCACTTTTTCTTCCAAATTTCAATGTGGATATGTGCCTTCAAGCCTTGGTCATGCTCTACCATTCTTCCAAACCATTCACTTAAGCATTAAGGAGTGTAATGAAGTGATTTTCTCCCTTTGGTTTCAACATATGGAATGTATAGGATATGTTTCTTACTTGTGAAGTAATCATCTAAATGACTATGTTATGGACCTCAAATCAAAAATGTGACAATGCCAATATTTCTAAAACATCAATTCCATTCAAAATGACCACAAATTTGACTTGGAAACATGTTAATCTCATTTATTTTGAATTTTCTCATTTTAATGCATTAAAATGGCTTTTATGTGAAGTTCCTTCAACCAATGCTTGATATAATCCATATCAATGAACACTTGATGTTTAGACAAGATAAAAACATCATTTTGAACAACTTTCATGTTGAACCAAAATGCATTTGAGACCTCTAAGTTGGTGAAAATGGCATATGATCACAAATGACCTATAATCACCAAATGTCCAAAATACCCTTGACTTGTCAAAGCCATAACTTGAGTTATACAAATCCTATCAAGGACTTCTAGTACTCTCTAGAAAGATAATAGGATAAGGAACAACATTCATGTTTACCAAAAGTTCATAGGAATCATCCTTCTTGGGCAAACGTTTCATGCAAGTTGGGTAACTTTCAAGCTCCAAATTCACATACCTCAGATGACTTGTAACTTGTCAAAACCATAACTTGAGTTCTACAAATCCTATCAAGGACTTCTAGCACTCAAATTAAATCTAAGACCATGATCTACAACAATCATGTTGGGGGTAATATGAGATGACAATCACATCTTGAGCTAAATTGCCTTGAAGATAGGGGTCACACTAGGGGATTTTACACTGTCAAGCCTTGGAAACCCTAGCTTGAAACTTCTCAAACTCTTCAATCATGATGAGTTGACCTTGGAATCATCCTTAGAACATCTCAATGTATCAATCCATGATCACATGGCTCTTGAATTAAGTCTCAACTTCCTTCAAATTCTCAATTGACTTAGGGTTGACCCAGTCAAACCCTAACTGCACCACTCATGGTTGAGCCTTCTTAATCTTGCACAATGACCTGTCTAGGCCTCAAAGTGATCTTTAACACTTATCATGAACTCTCTCAAGACCTAAAGTCTAACTTCATGGCTTCAGAATCATCTGATGACTTCCCACAACTATCAAGTTAGGAGACACACACTCTTGGTTTCAACCACTCTCTCTGAGGATCTTTTAACTTCTCTGACAAGGATATCAACCCTTGAGCACTTGAATGACCTTCTTGGCTAGCTTCAAAGTCTTGTGTAGCTCTTGATTGGTAATCATACCTCTTGATCTCCTGCACATATGTCAATGAAATGCAAATGATAATGCTAATGTGAATGAAATGAAACACAAGCTAGGCAAAGAAATGTTGGGCAAATTTTGGGGTGCAACAGCTGCCCCTACTCAAGTGGCTTGGACCTGACTGGGTGAGAAGCGAATGGCTCTCAAACAATCAAGGTGAAAGATGGTTGAATACCAACAAACCCGAAAATTTTCCAACTGCACAAGTATACGGTACTCTGATGGGGACAAATCTCCGGAAACTGAAATAATAGCTGCACGACAACTAGCTGGAGAAATACTAATCTGAATTTCCGTCAGGATGATTCTCGGATTTATCTGATATCATTCCATCCTCAAATCATCAAGGGATCACTGGTTACGCGGTAACGGGTGATTGGCCGACCTCACATGTAAACGATACTCTGATTGGTAGGAACATCTTCAAAACTGAACATGACAGTTGCGCAGCAACTTGCTGGGGAATTGGTCACACGGTAACCGGTGAAAAGGTCGAATATCCGTCAGGATGATCATCTGATTTAACTATAGTTTCGTCCTCAAGTCATCAAGGGATCACCGGTTACGCGGTAACTGGTAATGGAAGGTCGATTATGCCGTCAGGCATTCTGCGTCATAGCAGACAAATTCCTCGGGACTCATCAGGTCATTAGGAACTTTTTAACAATCAAGTTAACTATGCCATCGGGCATTCAAAGCACTTTCAGGCGTCAGCCGGACTTCGTCAGAAAGTCGAGAATAGAATTTCTCGGTCAATCATGAGCCAAATAGAGATATCCAAACTTCTACCATCAGGCGCTCCGCATCAGCTGAGAGAACTACTTCGACATCACAGTTAGACTTCACTAGTAAGTCTTAAAATGGGATCCTTAATCCATCATGGACCGATAAGGATAGACATTCTTTTTCCATCAGGCGCCCTGCGTCAGCTAGGCAAACTGCTTTGACCTCGCAATTAGACTTCATCAATAAGTCTGGGGTTTTGGCACCGCTGCCGGACTTCAATCATCAAGTCTTCAAGGAAATTTCAACTTTTCTGTTTAAAACCTACTGGGGATGACACATCTCCGCTGGGGGATTCTGGAGGACTATCAAGTAACTCTACTTCGGGGATCCGGAAATCATTCTGGGTGAATCAACTCTGCTGAGGACTTCAAGAATCATCTTGGACAAATAACTCCGCCGGAGACTTCAAGAATCATCCTGAACCAATAACTCTGCTGGAGATTTCAGGAATCATCCTGAGCAAAACACTCTGTCGGGGACTCTAAGCATCAACTTGAGCCACCAACTCTGGCGAATTCACTGGGGATTTTAAGAATCATCTTAAGCAAACACCTTCGCTGGAGAATTCAAGAATCATCTTGGGCAAGCAACTTTGCTGGGGAATACCTGCAAAACAAGAACGGTAACAACCTAGCTCATGTTTCATATGCATATGATCGTCAATGGCGTAATGCTCCACATGGCGGAAATGCTGGGCGGTTCATTTCTGCGGTTGGCAAATTTCCGGGTTCTTAGTATTCAACCGTCTCGCACCTCGAATGTTTAAAGGTCGTTCGCGCTTCACCCAGTCGGGTCCAAGTCGTTTGAATAGGGGCAGCTGTTGCACCCTAAAATTTGCTCAACCCACTTCACTTAATTTATGTTTCAATTGCATTGTCATTTGCATAAAAAGTCATGTACATAGTCTAATCATTTGCATAACATAGCATGGGCAAGTCATCCAATAAGGGACCAAATGCAATTCTTATGAGCATATCAAGAGGGTATTATTCAAATTCAAGCACATCCAAGTCATCAGAAAGAAATTGAAATTTGAGAAGTCAGGGGACCAAGAAGTGGATCTATCTCCTATCTTGAGGGTATTTGAAGATCATCAGAGAAGTTGTGGGCTATGAATTGAGAGCATGGAGGGTTTACAGACATCATGGAAGACCTAGAGGGTCATGTTGAAAGTGAGGCAAATCATTGGTGTGAGTGCAAGAGTTGTAGTTGAAGACAGTCAACTAGGGTTTCATCTAGGTCAACCCTAGGTCAACCCTAGGTCAAATGCTTGATTGAAAGGAATCAAGGCCTGTTTGAAAGATGTGGGATGCCTCATTTGACATGTAGATATGTATGTGGTGTTGTGCCAAGGAGAAATCAAGAGAAATCAAGAAGAAGAGGAGTTTCTAAATTAGGGTTTCTGTGTAAAATCCCCTGATTTAGGTCAAACTTCCAAGCAAGATAATTCAAAATGCAAGCTTCAAATGGATCCTTGGAAAACATGAAACTTGTAGAGGATCTCAATACCTTTAATTTGAGTGGTGGAAGACATCAAGGAGATTTATAGAACTCAAGTTATGGTTCTTGCAAGTTACAGGTCATCAAAGGCATCTGAAATTTTGTCTGTGAAGGTTACTTGTCTTCCAAGCAACGTTTACCCCTCAAGGAGCTTTCAAATGGATTTATGGCCAACATGAAAGTTGTTCCTCATGATCTTAACTTTCTATAAAGGTATGGTATGCCTTCATCTGATTTGTGGAACTATACTTATGACTTTGGCAAGCAAAGGTATTTTGGTCATTTGGAAATTACAGGTCATTTCAAGCATATGCCTAAAACGCATACTTGCAAGTCTCAAATGGAAAAATGTTCAACATCAAAGTTGTTCCAAATGGCATTTTGAGTCTAGAAAAGTGGTCATGGGAGTTGGAAAATGCTCATAGCTCAAGGTTGCAAATTTGGTCAAATAAAGGTGAATTTAATGAATAAAAGTGACTTAAAAAATGAGATTTTGCAATACTTGTCCAAATGGGATGAAATTATAGGTCATTTTGATTGGAATTAATGTTTTGAGAACATTGGAAATAGTGGATTTTTGAGCTTAGTTCAAAATTTGATAGTTATCATGGCTTGCTTATGATTAAAGTAACATATGCCAAATCACAAGGGATTTGTGTACAAGAAACTTCCAGCAATTTCTAGATGATTCCATGGGCATCTATATAAACCCTAGAGCTGATCCATGAAGGGGTTGCACTTCATTTTGATCCAAAACACATAGTTTCACTCTCTCTTGCATTTTTGCAAATTCATTCAAACTCTCCCAATTCTTCATCATTCTGCAAAATTATTGATCCTACCATACTCCATATTCATCATAGACCACATTGCAAGCAAGATCCAAGTGTATTAGTGCAAGATTCATGTGCTGCAAGTTCATAATCCAAAGTGCAAGAAGAGTTGGTTATGGCAGTTCAAGACATTTGAGCAAAGATCATTGCAAACAGTATCAAGATCCACCTCCATTGATCAATCCTAGAGCATTGCTAGCTGTGAATCCAAGAACTTCACCATCTGTTTTCAGTTTTGCACCAGGTTAGTATTTTCTTCGAATTAGCTTGATTTAGTTAGCATGATGTAGATTGGTTAGGATAAGAATGATCTAGGTGGTTAGATGAAAAATTCTGGAGATTTTGATTGAATTTGGTGAAGGTTGACATTGGAGTACACCAACTGTTTGGACTTAGAACTTTGTTAATTTGGAGTGTTAGCATTGGTTATTTGTCTTAGAGTAATCAGTGATAAGAGAGGGTCATTCTGTTATCAAGAAACCAGAGAAATGTGAGAGTGGAAGTTTGAGTATTAATGGTGAGGTTGCTATCGGGTTTCTTGTTCTAGGGCGGTTTAGTGTAAACCAAGACCGTGGTTGTATTCTGCTCGAGAAATAGAGCATCTTTGCTTTTTACGATTTTGAATTTTATTGAGAAATGGGAGAGTATGAGTGGCTGCAAGTTCACGTGTGGAAGCTTCGCGCATGGAGAATATTACAAACCCTAGAACACCCAAGGTTGAAGACGATATATGGTGCGTTGGATCCCAGCAAGATTGTTGACTTAGACTCAGATCTCACGGCCAATATTTAAACTGAAACGAGAGGGAAACTCTGAGTCCAAAACTCAGCGTTTCATTTAATCTCTCCCCTGGGCTTAGTAGACGTTTTGCTAGCCACACCCCCCACACAGGGCCCATAGTCATTTTGAACTGCAAGGAACTGCTATTCGCACTGCGCGCATTTTTTTTTCTTTTGATTTTCTGATTAAATTTTATTTTAATTCTGGGCCTAGTCGTTTTGCTATGCACACCCCTGAGTACCTAGCCCATGTGATATTGAATTGGGCGAAGCTGCTGCTTGCACCCCCTGGCTTCCATTCTCATTTTTGTTTTAATTCACTTTGTTTTGCAATTTTATAAAATCCATATTAAATCAAAAAATGAGAATTTTGACATGAGAGTTTTTGCAATAGTTTAACATAGACTTGAAGAAAATTAAAATGATTAAAAAAATAATAGTTTAGCTATTTTTTCTATTTTTGCTTATATTTTACATTTTAATTGTTTTTAAATAGATATAGTTTGTGTATAGTTTTGTAGAATTTCTTTTAGGTATTTCCCATAATCTTTTTAGGCTAATTTTTTTTAGCATAACTAGATACATATATTAGGTGCCCCCTTGATTTTTTATACCAATTTTTTAGGATTTATTTTAGGTAGTTTAGTTAGAAAATATTAAGCTAATCATTTAGGGTTGTGAATATAATATAGGTGTAACAAAGCAAGTTTCTTTTTGGGTTTTCTTTAGGACAAATTAAGAGGGGACTATAGGGGTATTATGGGTAAGTGATAGATCCCTTAGAAAGTGCTAGGAGTTCCCCTATTATGTTAATACTATTAGTATACTTTCTGTAATTGATTGATTGCGTGGTGTGCCCTCTCTAGGGTTATTGTTTGACTGTATGGGGTATTGGGCCTGCTTGGGGTTTGGATTTGAGATGTAGACTTTGCTGATGAAGCCATTGAAGACAAAAGGAATGAAGACTCAGTTCAGGAGTTGATGAAGAGTATCTCTTGCTGATAGCTTTTGAAGGTCATAGGATCTAGGAGTTAGGTAGAGCTCTAGAATAGCAACTTGATTCACAAACATGGAAGGTCTTGTTTGCCTCCATCCCTCTCTATGATGCAGAGTCTCTCTAGGACACTCACCCCCTTCCTTTGGAAGGCTTGGTGACAGTGTCTAAGAGATAGAACTCTTGAGAGAAATTTTCTACATATTGTTAACAGTCTGTTTGCCACTTTTGGTGGTCGACTAACTGTTTAACATTCCAGTTCATCCTCTTAACTGCTGCTCATCTTGGAGAGTGAGACTTGAAGAAAAGCCCTGAAAGATTGAAGATAGAGACCTTGCTTGAAGGCTGTGAAGATGAAGACTGATGCTTGCTTGAAGCCTGTAGCTGTTTGAAGATGACTTGAAGACAGATGTTGATGAAGACTGCTGCTTGCTGTTTATAAGTTTTTGATGTATTGTTTGAGTTTCCCGGACTGTATTGCTTGCTAATTGATCTGTTAGGTTGAAAGTGAATTTTGTTCACTTTTGCCTGTTGTTTTCTAGGTTCGAGGTTGAGTGGGACTCCCTTGCCTCGCTTGTATTGTTGCATGCATGCATTTTACTGCTTTATTGTATATGCTATTGTTTCTGTTTCCGTTTATCCCTTAGGATATCTGTTTCTCTCTGCGCAAGAGAGGAACATGATAGACATTAGGTCTTAATCCATGCATGATAACATTAGGTTAGTTTGATTCCCTTTTCAATCATAGGTTAGAGTTCTGTCTCTTCTTTCTCAAAACAAACAGAAAAGCACAATAAACATTTCAAACACAATAAAAGACACTTCTTCCGTAAAAGAATGTGAACTCATCAAAACGTCATTTTTTGTCCGCTTGGACCAGTAATCAAAAAAACCCCTTTTCAGAAGGAGATAAAAACAATCAAGACAGACTTGTGTCGTACGTGGCCCGAACTACGTTTGCTCTGATCTTTTATGTTGTATGAAAGTACGTAGGCATAGGATGCGATATCCTAGCGAGCAACCTTCCCCTCCTTTCCCGTAGGTAGGCGAACTACGTTGACTCTGATTTCTCGTTCCAGATGGGAATACGTAGGCATAAAGTGCGATACTTTGCCGAGTCATTTTATTTTCTTTTAACCCCAAACCTGTAGAGTAGATAGAATAACAATCCGTACCAGAAAACAAGCGTGGATCCCGTCGAGTACGACGGACGTGAGGGGTGCTAATACCTTCCCCTTGCGTAACCGACTCCCGAATCCAGGATTTGGTTGCGATGAATATTCCTTTCCCGTTTTGCGGTAGGTTTACCTCGAGCGTTTCCTTTCCCTCCATTGGGATAAATAACGCACGGTGGCGACTCTTCTGTTCAGCCGGCGCCGATTTTCGCAGTAGCGACAGCTGGCGACTCTGCTGGGGATCCAACGTCCCCTGGCTGCTAAGGACTGTGATAGTTCCTTATGCATTTGGGATCCAACGTCCCTTAAGCGAGTCAATCCTAGCGCTTGTTTTCCCGTCGAGGATTTTGTATGGATTTATATTTCTGTCATTTACTTTCAGCATTATATTATTGTTATTATTGCTGTATTGGGGTTGTGACGGGTGTTCTATGATTGAGAGATAAGCCGGACCTGGGCTTGAGTGCACCTAGAATTAGAGCGGAAAATAGTGGGCGCGCACGTGCTTTGCATGTCCTAGTGTCCCGCGAAATCCACACTCAGACGAGGTTCTTCTGGTTGGCCTCCTGTCCTGCCCTTTGGGTGGCTCGGGTTGCTGGTTAGTTGGATTGTCGACTCTGGGAACCAATCATTTGGAAGTTGGCTAAGTGAGGCCTCTTCAGGATTTGATGATGCCACTCCTTCTGGGAATCGTATCATCAACCCTGAAAGTCTGTGACACCGACGACCGCATAGGATGCCATACCATTGTCAGTTACTAGGACACCTACCTGTGAGAGAGTTTGGGGTTATGCAGGTAACTAGACCTTCAGATACCGGTTTATTCTCGATTTGAGATTCAGGATACTTATGGGCAGTTATTGGGGTCTGTCAGAGACCAAGTTGGAGTGATTATTGGGTCTGAGGTCTGATTGGAGCTTATGTATGGGGTCTATCAGAGACCAAAGTTGAAGCTTTGTATTGGGTCTGTCTAAGGCCAGGATTTGAGGAATTCTGGATGGTCTATCTGAGACTTATGATATGGTTCAGGCTTATCAGCCATGGCATTTGGTCCCTGTTGCGTTTTATTTGCCTTACATTGTTTGCATAACCATTGTCATCGCATTCCATTAACGTGTGTCTGTGCTGCAGGTGCATCTGCATATTCCCTGATTCTAGTGTTCGGACTTCTGACTATTGATCATGGCTGGTTTGAGGATGACAGTTGCCTACAAGTTACCTATCCCTGATGTCACTCCCCTCCTGGGTTTGATTTCTCTTGCTGATGAGGATGTCCGTAGAAGCTTCAGGCAGAGTTACGGAAGGCTGTTGAGATTGGTTCGCAAACCAACTGATGATGAACTGAATGGGCTATATACGCTGATGCAATTCTATGACCCTGCTTTGAGATGTTTCACATTCGCTGACTTTATTTTGGGGCCTACCATGGAAGAGTATGTAGAGTTTATTGAGCTGCCAGTACAGAATAACGTTCCTTTTATTCACTTTGACGCTGAGCCCAAGCTGGAGGACTTAGCTAAGGCCTTGCACATGAATGCTTCTGAGCTGTTGATGACTTCTTAGCGCGGGGTTCCAGGTTTCTCCCTCCAGTTTATGATTGGTAAGGCTCAAGAATATGCCAAGAATGGATGCTGGGTAGTCTTTAACGCTGTCTTGGCTCTATGCATTTATGGGATAGTGCTGTTTCCCAATTTCCCGAACTTCGTGGACATGGATGCATTTCATTTGTTTGCTGCTGGCAACCCTGTACCCACATTGATCGGGGATTTCTACCATTCGATGCACTACAGAAATGAGAATAGGAAAGGCAAGAACGTCTCTTGTTGTGTGCCTTTGCTGTACATGTGGTTTAAGAGCCACCTCCCCCTGAAGGGACCTTTTGTAGATAGTGCAACTACAGCTGACTGGCCAGAGCGCTTGATGAGACTATCTTCTGAAGACATTGAGTGGTTTGACCGAGACTTGTTGGGGTCTGAGCTTATTTTCAGCTACGCCGGATATCCTAATGTACCTTTGATAGGAAGAAAAGGGTGCATCAATTATAACCCATCTCTGCTCGTTCGACAGTTTGGATACGCGTTGAAGAACCCACCTAGGGAGGAAGAAGTACAGGAATCTATATACTTCACCGGTGATTTGAATGGAGAGTTACTAGCCAAGCTTCAGCACGCTTGGATGCGTATCAACAGAAGAGGGAAACCACTGTTGGGGAAGAATGATTGTCAGGCTTATGTACCATACAAAGTTTGGATCCAAGAGAGAGCAAGACAGTTGCTGATGCCATTTCCAGCTGCACCAGTCCCTGTTCATGTTCTAGTGGAGGCACCAACCACCGTTGCTATGGAGGTCTACGAGCGAGTTGTAAAAGAAAAGGAATCCTTGATGAAGATCAATGAAGAGTTAGAAAAGGAACTGGCTCGAATGCGCAGTGAGAAGAACAAGGTTGTGCATTCTTTCCAACAGCAGATTGAATTAGTAAACAGGCTAGGTGCTGAATTGACTGAAGAGAAAAAGAAGCGTGAACGCCTGGGGAAAGAATTCAGAAGCTCTCATGATATGTTGGAGTCCAAAAAGAAAGCACTTGATGCCGCCCACCGGGAAATCTCTTCTTGTAACAAAACGTGGAATGCTACGCTAACCAACAACAAAAAGAGGGAAGACAAATTGAAGCAGTAAATTTCTGAACTTGAAGAACAGTTGAAGGCTAGCACTAAGCAGTATGAAGAGGAGGTGATGGCGAGATATAGTCTCCAGAATGCATTGAACAAGGCCATTGAAGGAAAGAAAGAGGCTGTGTCTTAGAAGCGGAAGCTAAAGGATCGCTTCGGAGAAGGGGCATGGGAAGAATCCGCTGGTGATTTACGACGTGTTCTCAAGCGAAAGATCTACTTGTTGAGGGTTTGCTTTCCCGACCAAGTCATCCAGAGACTAAGAGGTTATTAGAAGAATACCAGGCACATGGGAGCACTTGACCATTTCATGTATTAAGGTGTATGCTTTATTTGCATTTGTGCTGACCATCACCAGGATTGTTGGTTGAGGTCATGCCCTCTTATTGTACACTCATTGATGTTGTATTCTTGGCTTAGTGGATTTCTCTGCAATATATGAGATGTTTTCTATGGTTCGGCTCCAAATGTTGTATTGCTGTCACTGTCACCGCACTGACACATTCGCACTAGAATCGGGGAATGATATTCCCTAATGCACAGACACATATTGCATTGCATTCGCATTCATATTGCATTACAGGTGATTATTGAACTGTATCTCATTTCCTGCACCGTACAGGTCTTTTCAGGATTGAAAGTCAACGCCCGCACCGATACTCCACTCGCACCAACTGCAGAAGAGTTATGGATCAGATGCAGAATGAAATGCAGGACATGCGTGAGAAGCTGGCGCTATTCATGCAGACAATGGAGACCATTGTGAAAGGCCAGGAGAACTTGCAAGCTTTAGTGCAACCTTTGTTGGTGAGAAATGCTGGGCACGGAAATGAAGACCATAATTCTGTGCGAGTTGACACTATTCACGGAGATGGTACTCCCACACCGGTAGCTCCACCTGTGGTAAACATACCTGCTGTCAATGTGAACAACGGCGCTGCCGCCGGGAACGGTAATGTTGGAATCGGTAACGAGACTGCAGTCAACAACGTTGGGTTCGGAGATGTCAATCTGGGTGGGTGATAATATAGGAGGTAATGGCTTCGGTAATAATGGATTCGAATTTAACGACCAGGGGTTTGATCATGCTGGGAAGTATGGCTTCAACGCTCAAGGCTTCGGACAGGACGGATTTGGTATGACTAATCAGGGATATGGCGGATTCGGAAATGGAAATGGTGCCGGGATAATGTCTTTTGACCGGCCGGAGTCGCTCCGGGGTATGGTAACAGGGGGCGAGGCCCTGTAATGAATCAGACTAGATTTGGCCGTAACAACGGGTATGATGGATACGGAACTGGGAACGGTAATTGGCTAGAAGATCAGCAAGAAGATGCTTTCTCCGGTGGAGGTTTTGAAGGTCCTATGGATGACTCTCAGAGAATCAAGATGCTCGAGGAGCAGATGAAGGGGGTCGTGAGTCAAAGCGTTGTTGGCTTAGATATGACCACAATGGGTCTGGTGCCTGGCCTGAGGGTACCAATAAAATTCAAAGCTCCCACATTCGACAAATATAAGGGGGATACCTGTCCAAAGGTGCACGTGCGGTCATATTACAGAAGGATGTCGGCGTATTCAAACGATGAGAGGATGCTGATGCATTTCTTTCAAGATAGCTTGTCTGGCCCTTCCCTTGAATGGTATATGGGGTTGGAGCCAACACAGATAAAGACATGGAAGCAGCTGGCTGAAGCGTTTGTGGCTCACTATAAGTACAACAGTGACTTGGCACCCAACCGGGTCCAATTGTAGGGATTGTCCAGAAGAAGGGCGAGAGCTTCAAAGAGTATGCGCAGAGATGGCGCGACATGGCTGCTCGAGTTCATCCTCCTTTGGAGGACAAAGAAATGAATGATATGTTCATAGGAACATTTACCGGTATGTTTTATGACAAGCTGTTTCACACGTCCTTAGGCAGTTTCTCAAACTTAATCCTGATGGGAGAGAAGATTGAAAGCAACATTAAACAGGGAAGATTCCAAGCTGAGGAATCCACTTCAGCTGGCAGTAACAGAAGGGCTTTCGGTGGGCGCCGTCAAGGTGATGCGAGTGCAGTGTTTGGGGGCCGAGGCCGAGGTCGGGGCAGAGGTCGAAACCAGTACAATCAGCCGCAGCAGGTGGCAAGTGTTACTATTCCATTTCAGCAACAACCAATACAACAACAGCAACAGCAGCCACAACAGGGGGTACATCCTGCCCAGCGCAGAATCCAGGGGGGCAGACCAAGGAGGGTGTTTGAAAAGCCTCCTTCAACGTATGCAGAATTGCTACAGACGTTACTGGGTTTGAACTTGTGGAAAAGAGAACTATGGGCGCCAGTAACGGGCACTCCTCCGTACGGCTTTGACGCAAGCAAGCACTGTGAATTCCACTCCGGGGCTCCTGGCCACGATGTAGAGAGTTGCCACGCGTTCAAGCATGTGGTGCAGGATCTATTGGATAGTAAGGCTATCAATTTTGGACAGGCAGGTCCGAACATAGTATAAAAGCCCATGCCCAATCATGGGGCAAATGCTATTTTAACCGAGGAGGGTTTGAATTTGATCATGAATGTTGATGACCTCAGGACACCGTTGTGTGAGATAAAGAGCAGATTATTGAAAGGAGGTGTGTATCCGGGTTGCGATGAGTTTTGTCTAGAGTGTTGGACCCAAGCTGAGGGTTGTGCTGAATTGAAGAAGGGCATTCAGACCTTGATATATGGAGGCACATTGCAATTCGACAGAACGGCAGTTGAGGAACCTGCAGAGTTATCAGCGGATGAGCAAAGTGATGTAGCTACAGTGACAATTCCCCGAAAAACAATAACTATAACGGCGCCAGCCAGGCGACCGCCGATCACTATCACCAAGGCAGGACCAATCCCTTACGAGAGCACTAAGGCGGTACCCTGGACCTATGGGTTGGAAGCATACTGTGATGGGGTGAAAATTGATGTTAGTAAGCAGCCGGTTGAGGTTGTAGACAATGTCGTCGGTACCGGAGGGATGACGAGAAGTGGGAGAATTTTTATATCGCCTGAGGTAGAGGCTGAACGACTGGCGAAAGGAAAAGGAAAGATGAATGAGAGTGTCCCTGTGCAGAGGAACAAAAAGAAACGTCGTTGAAGGATGTGGAAGAGTTTATGCGCCTTATTCGTAAGAGTGATTATAAGATTGTTGAGCACCTCCAACAGACGCCATCAAAGATATCCATATTGTCGTTGCTATTATGTTCCAAAGCTCATAGAAATGCATTGTTGAAAGTTCTGGATACTTCCTTCGTACCCCAAGATGTTTCTGTGAATCAGCTGGAGGGGGTGTTGGCGCATGTGAACGCAGGCCATAGCTTGGGATTTACAGACTTTGATTTGACCCCGAAGGGGAGAGAGCATAACATGGCGTTGCACGTCTCAGTGGAGTGTAGGGGCTCAGTCATGTCTCATGTACTAGTAGATACCGGATCTTCCTTAAACGTGCTGCCCAAGAAAGCAATGATGAAACTGGACGTCAGAGGAATCCTGTGTACGCTAGTGACTTGGTGGTCAAGGCATTTGATGGTACACGAAGAACAGTCTTTGGGTCCATAACGTTACCTCTACAGGTGGGGCCGGAGGTTTTCGCAACTGAATTTTATATTATGGACATCCAGCCAGCATACAGCTGTCTTCTCGGACGACCCTGGATCCATGGTGCTGGGGCAGTCACGTCTACCTTGCACTAAAAGCTGAAATACATGGTAGGGGACAGTGTGGTCACAGTCTGTGGAGAAGAAGATATATTGGTTAGCCATCTGTCATCATTCAAGTATGTAGAAGTCGACGGCGAGATTCATGAAACACCCTATCAAGCCTTTGAAGGGTTGCGCATCAAAGACAAAGTTCCGGGGCCGAGTAAAGCAACAGAGGTGGCTGTCTCGTCATATAAGGAGGCTCAGGCTCTAGTGGAAACGGGCGAGACAAAGGGCTGGGGCAAGGTTCTGGATATTCCCGTGAAGATGGACAGATTTGGGCTGGGATATCAACCGTCGTCATCAACGCCTGCTGCAGGGGCACCCCGTTTCAAAGGACCGATAACAATCACAGCTAGTGGAGTGTATCATGAGGCCATCAACGCTGTTTCAGATTCCGAAGAAGGAGACAGTGACTGCGACATGGACGCCTGGATTTAGCCGAGCGTGCCAGGACAAGGATTATGCAATTGGTCTATTCAGGAGATTGTTCCTGTGACTCACAAACAGTAATGCTTTGTTTTCTTAATTGTTGAACAATCTGGTGTCTTACCCGAGGCATCATGATTTCGCTTAGGGTCGTGCTATTATGTACATTGTGTTGTTTAATCATTAAATAAAAGGCGTTTTTCATGTACAAATATTGCGATCTCTGTTTTTCCTGTTTTTGTGTTTTACAATAAAATGGCAACGTGGTTATTCGCTTTATACGCATTTTGAAGCATTTAACCATTCCTTTTGCAGGATAATATTTTCAAATGACATCATCGAACCGCCTATGACTCATTTCGACTTTGAGCACCTGGTATTTCAGGCCGAAGAAGAGATTGTTGAAGATGGCGACGTTCCCGAAGAGTTGTCTTGGTTGGTGAAGCAAGAAGAGCGAGTTATTCTACCTCATGAGGAGGTCATTGAAATTATTAACCTGGGGTCAGAAGGGGTTGAAAAGAACATCTGTATAGGAGCCGCGCTGGCAGAGCAACGTCAGGCGAAGATTGGTTGAAATGCTCAGAGAGTACAGTGATGTGTTCGCTTGGTCGTACGAAGACATGCCTGGGCTGGATACAGATATGGTTGTGCACCGTCTGCCGCTAAAAGAAGAATGCCGCCGGTTAAGCAAAAGCTTCGCAGAACTAGGCCAGATATGGCAGTGAAAATTAAAGAGGAGGTTCAAAAGCAGTGGGATGCTGGTTTCCTAGCTGTTACGAAATATCCCTCATGGGTCGCTAATATTGTACCAGTGCCAAAGAAAGACGGTAAAGTGAGAATGTGTGTACATTACCGTAATCTGAACAAAGCGAGCCCGAAAGATGATTTTCCGCTTCCTCACATCGATGTGCTGGTTGACAACACTGCCCAATTCTCTGTATTCTCCTTCATGGATGGCTTCTCGGGCTATAATCAGATTAAAATGGCGCCAGAAGACATGGAGAAGACTACTTCATAACGCCTTGGGGAACATTTTGTTACAAAGTGATTGCCCTTTCGGACTGATTGAATGCTGGGGCAACGTATCAGCGTGCAATGACGACTCTTTTTCATGATATGATGCATAAGGAGATCGAAGTTTATGTCGATGATATGATTGCCAAATCCCAGACGGAGGAAGAACATTTGGTGAATCTGCTGAAGTTATTCAAAAGGCTTAGGAAGTTCAGGCTGAGACTGAACCCTAACAAGTGCACCTTCGGGGTGAGATCGGGTAAACTGCTGGGGTTTATCGTGAGCGAAAAAGGAATAGAGGTTGATCCTGCAAAAATAAAAGCAATACAAGAAATGCCGACGCCTAAAACAGAAAAAGAAGTGCGTGGGTTTTTAGGGAGGTTGAACTATATCGCCCGGTTCATATCTCACCTAACTGCGACATGCGAGCCATTATTCAAGTTGTTGAAAAAGGATCAGGTGTTGACCTGGAATGAAAATTGTCAAAAGGAGTTCGATAAGATAAAAGAATACTTGCAGGAACCTCCTATTTTGATACCCCAGTGGTCGGGAGACCTTTAATTATGTATTTGACTGTTCTTGAGGAAAGTATGGGTTGTGTTCTCGGTCAACATGACGAGACCGGACGTAAAGAGCATGCGATTTACTATTTGAGTAAGAAGTTTACCGACTGCGAGTCCAGATACTCAATGCTCGAAAAAACTTGTTGCGCGCTAGCCTGGGCCGCCAAGCGTTTGAGGCAATACATGCTGAATCATACAACCATGCTCATCTCGAAGATGGATCCTATCAAATACGTATTCGAAAAGCAGGCACTATCGGGAGAATTTCCCGTTGGCAGATGGTTTTGACCGAATATGAAATCCAGTATGTCTCGCAGAAGGCTATAAAGGGGAGTGTATTATCTGAGTACTTGGTAGAGCAGCCTATTGAGGATTACCAATCGATGAGGTTTGATTTTCCTAACGAGGATATCATGTACTTAAAGATGAAAGATTGTGAAGAACAGTTGCCGGACGAAGGACCAAAATTGGGTTCGAAATGGAAGTTGATCTTTGACGGAGCTGTAAACTCCTACGGTAGCGGTATAGGGGCAATCATCACTACTCCACATGGGTCGCACATCCCGTTTACTGCTCGATTGACCTTTCCAGTTACCAATAATGAAGCCGAATACGAAGCTTGTATTATGGGGCTTGAAGAAGCCATTGATTTGCGAATCAAAAATCTGGATATATATGGAGACTCAGCTCTGGTGGTGAATCAAATAAAAGGAGAATGGGAGACACGTCAGCCTAATTTGATACCGTACATGAATTACGCGAGGAGATTGTTGCCTTTCTTTGACAAGGTTGAGTTACATCATGTACCGCGAGCAGAGAATCAGATGGCTGACGCCCTGGCCACTTTGTCTTCCATGTACAAAGTCAACTTCTGGAATGAGGCTCCCAGAATTGTTATCTCTCGGCTTGACAGACCCGCTTTCGTATTTGCCATTGAAGAAGCATCTGATGATAAACCGTGGTATTTCGATATCCTTAATTTCCTGAAAAGCAAAGAGTATCCGGCTGGGGCATCCAGTCACGATCAGAAAACTCTCAGGAGATTGGCGGGTAACTTCTATTTGAATCCGGACGGTGTCCTCTACAAGCGAAATCACGACTTGGTGCTACTACGTTGTGTAGATGAGAAAGAGGCGAAGCTGCTCATGGAGGAAATACATGAGGGTACATTTGGTACGCACGCCGGTGGACATGCTATGACGAGGAAGCTGCTGCGGGCAGGTTATTATTGGCTAACTATGGAAACTGATTGTTTCAAGTTTGTGAAGAGGTGTCATAAGTGCCAAATCTATGCAGATAGGATCCATGTGCCTCCGAGTCCTCTGAACGTGATGTCATCCCCGTGGCCATTCTCAATGTGGGGAATCGATATGATTGGAAAGATCGAGCCGATGGCTTCTAACGGACACCGGTTCATTTTGGTAGCAATCGATTATTTCACCAAATGGGTGGAAGCGGCATCTTATGCAAATGTGACCAGGCAGGTGGTAGCCAGATTCATCAAGAGAGATATCATTTGCAGATATGGAATCCTCGAGCGGATAATTACTGACAACGGTTCGAACCTGAATAACAAAATGATGAAGGAGCTGTGTCAGAGTTTTAAGATCGAGCATCACAACTCCTCCCCTTATCGACCCAAGATGAATGGCGCTGTTGAAGCGGCCAATAAGAATATAAAGAAGATTATTCAGAAGATGGTGGTGACCTATAAGGATTGGCACGAGATGCTACCTTTTGCTTTGCATGGTTATCGTACGACGGTACGCACATCAACCGGGGCAACCCCGTTCTCGTTGGTATACGGAATGGAAGCAGTGTTACCACTGGAAGTTGAGATTCCTTTGCTGAGAGTATTACGAGATGTCCAATTAGACGAGGCAGAATGGGTGAAAGACAGGTTGAACCAGGTGAGTTTAATGGATGAGAAGAGGCTAGCTTCTCTAGCATACGGTCGTTTGTACCAGAGCCGAATGAAGAAAGCATATGATAAGAAGATACATCCTCAGAGCTTTCAGACGGGCGACCTTGTGCTGAAAAGGATTCTCCCGCCAAAGGCAGATCACAGGGGCAAGTGGACCCCCAACTACGAAGGGCCATACGTTGTCAGAAAAGTCTTTTCAGGAGGAGCTTTGTTGTTGTCCACCATGGACGGTGAAGACTTTACGTCTCCTGTGAATTCGGACGCAGTTAAAAAATACTTTGCTTGAAATTGACCCGCTGGACAGAAAAAGGAGAGTCCAGGAAAAAATGGGGCATCCTGGCGAACCAAAAAGAGAATGAAAGGTTCGGGCAAAAGTTAGGGATAAAATTGAAAAAATGTACACCCGCGAAGTTGAAAACCTACACTGGGCGGCTTCGGCAAAAAAGGGTATCCCGGTGAACTGAAAACCCGTAAAGGGCGGTTCACGCAAAAGTTAGGGATTTGAAAAGCAAATGACTGCGGTCCGAATTTGATACTGCGGTGCGCATTGGTGCGGGAGAATATACCCGAGGGGTCGATTATCAGATACAATCTCTTCGGAAGTGTGAATACCGGGAAAGCATTAGAGTCGGGCGAGTCATAGGAGGATCAGCTCATGATGTTCGTCTACATCCCGTTGCCGACATGTGTACAAATTTGATTTGTCATTATATTTATGCTTCTTGTGCATACTTGTATATTTGTTGTGCGTAGCTTCCTCTTTTCAGGAGTTACATCCCGTGTACAAAACTCCGCCCAATTAGGGGCCCAATCAATAAAACATGTTTTCCAGTATTTGATGCTGGTTCTTTACTGTTTTGTACATGACAACGCCGAGGTTTAATAAAACTAGCAAGTGTATAACGTCACTGGCCCTTGCCAATAATTGCTAAAACTTTGAATTAACTGAAAATAATATCACTAACACTAACCTGAATAGATTTGGTTGCATAGACTTGTCTTGTCTCGTTTGTGGTGTTGCAGGGTTCTTGACCATAGGAAGCGGACGATCAAAAGATTGCAGTACTGACCAGAAGCTCGTAACGAAAGACTCGATCTCCACGCAGGTCGCGCTTCTGAAATGACAGTGTTCCTTACCAAAGAAGGATCAAATTCCCCAGCTAGTCGTAGCTTATCCGAGGGACGTTCTCCAGCAAAGTCGTTTACTCTCAGCAGAATAGACGATTCCAAGATCAAAGGCTGTATTCAGACAGTGTCGTGTCACCCGAAGAGGATTCCCCCATCCCGAGCAGAGTGGTTTAGCCTCAGAAGGTTAACATTTCCAACTCGTGAGATGTACTTAGACAGTGTACCCTTCCCAGTAGGGTCATTTACTCTCCCCCAGCGGAGTCAATTGATTTTCCCCAAGAGAATCGTTTCATCCCCAGCGGAGTTCACTTTCCAGCAAGTGTTTTCTTTCCTCCCAGTGGAACTCGAAGATTAAAACTCTTCCCGACAGAGTTGGCTATGTGTCCTGGCATTTATTTTGCCGGAATACCATGTGATACCCGTTCTCTCCCCAGCAGAAGTCCAATCATGATTGGCGCATTCAGTTATTCCTCAGCGAAACGGGCTTCACTCTTCCAGCATTTATTTTGCTGGAATAATTCTGTAACACCCGGTTACCCCCAGCGGAGTTGGCATTATCTTCAGCATTTATTTTGGTGAAGCGGTTTTCTGTATCCCAGCAGTTCGAATCTGCATCTGCATTGGCATATAGTGTCATATTTGCATCCACCAAATAAAAAACGCGTAGCATTTCCATGTCGAATGGAGCATTGCGTCATTGTCAAAACATATGCATTCTGAAACATAAACCAGGTTGGTTAACCGTTTATTTTCAAATGTTGTTTCCCTTACAGGTGGAGGGAGCTCTTGCTCAAATTAGTTACCAAACATTCAGGATCTCAACGTGAGATGTGTAATGTCGATTGTTGGCATTATTCCCCACGGAGTTGCTTGATTAAGTTTCGCTTACCCCCTCCAGCGGAGTGTTTCTTCAAGGTTGTCGTTGTGACAGCATTAAAAGATTTCGTGAATCGATTTTTTTGAAGTTGCCGCCTATGTTAGAATAGGTGTCCGGCAGTGTGGATTCAGAAAATCCCCAGTAGAGGCCTTCTCAGATTTGCTACCATGTCAGCACTGAAAATCGGAAGACTAGACTCATATTGTATTACCCATGTGATTGATGGAGCTAGCTGCTGCAAAGATAGGCAGAAAAGCTGTACCAGGGTATTACCCGTAGCGATGGCGGTGTTATTTTCCTGTACTGATGGCAGAGTATTACCCGTAGCGATGGCAGTGTTATTTTTCTGTAGTGATGGCAGAGTATTACCGTAGCAATGGCGGTGTTGTTTACCCGTAACGATGGCGGTGTTATCCTACCTGTGATAGACAGAGATTGTTACCCGTGTTGACGGAGATGTTACCCGTGTTGACGGAGATGCTACCTGTGTTGACAGAGATTTTTTCCCGTATGGATAGGCGGACGAAGTTTCCTGTGTTTAGACAGATGATTTTCCCGTATGGATAGGCGGATGAAGTTTCTTGTGTTTAGACAGATGATTTTCCCGTATGGATAGGCGGATGAAGTTTCCTGTGTTTAGACAGATGATTTCCCGTATGGATAGGCGGATGAAGTTTCCTGTGTTTAGACAGATGGTTTGCCCGTTATGGATAGACGGATGGAGTTTCCTGTGATTAGACAGAGATGTTTCCCCAGCGAAAGCTCCGGGATTTTTCCGTGATATGAGTCCTGACGTGTACAGATTGGTGTTTATTCGTGATTTGGCGAAATTTGGATCCAGATGTGGACAGGGTTACTCCTGTGACAACAGAATCTCTATTCATGTTGACGAATTTGTCTCTCTTCTTGTGTTGATAAGGTTAGTCCAGTTGTGGACAAAAGTGTTTTGCGAAAAGTGTTCAGTACCTTGTGGCGGTACATAGGTGGTTGACGTTGAAATCAGAATTATCAGACGTCGGATCAACTGGGCGGTTCATTTCTGCGGTTGGCAAATTTCCGGGTTCTTAGTATTCAACCGTCTCGCACCTCGAATGTTTGAAGGTCGTTCGCGCTTCACCCAGTCGGGTCCAAGTCATTTGAATAGGGGCAGCTGTTGCACCCTAAAATTTGCTCAACCACTTCACTTAATTTATGTTTCAATTGCATTGTCATTTGCATAAAAAGTCATGTACATAGTCTAATCATTTGCATAACATAGCATGGGCAAGTCATCCAATAAGGGACCAAATGCAATTCTTATGAGCATATCAAGAGGGTATTATTCAAATTCAAGCACATCCAAGTCATCAGAAAGAAATTGAAATTTGAGAAGTCAGGGGACCAAGCAGTGGATCTATCTCCTATCTTGAGGGTATTTGAAGATCATCAGAGAAGTTGTGGGCTATGAATTGAGAGCATGGAGGGTGTACAGACATCATGGAATACCTAGAGGGTCATGTTGAAAGTGAGGCAAATCATTGGTGTGAGTGCAAGAGCTGTAGTTGAAGACAGTCAACTAGGGTTTCATCTGGGTCAACCCTAGGTCAACCCTAGGTCAAATGCTTGATTGAAAGGCATCAAGGCCTGTTTGAAAGATGTGGGATGCCTCATTTGACATGTATATATGGATGTGGTGTTGTGCCAAGGAGAAATCAAGAGAAATCAAGAAGAAGAGGAGTTTCTAAATTAGGGTTTCTGTGTAAAATCCCCTAATTTAGGTCAAACTTCCAAGCAAGATAATTCAAAATGCAAGCTTCAAATGGATCCTTGGCCAACATAAAACTTGTAGAGGATCTCAAGACCTTTACTTTGAGTGGTGGAAGACATCAAGGAGATTTATAGAACTCAAGTTATGGTTCTTGCAAGTTACAGGTCATCAGAGGCATCTGAAATTTTGTCTGTGAAGGTTACTTGTCTTCCAAGCAAGTTTTACCCCTCAAGGAGCTTTCAAATGGATTTCTGGCCAACATGAAAGTTGTTCCTCATGATCTTAGATTTCTAGAAAGGTATGGTATGCCTTCATCTGATTTGTGGAACTCTACTTATGACTTTGGCAAGCAAAGGGTATTTTGGTCATTTGGAAATTACAGGCCATTTCAAGCATATGCCTAAAACTCATACTTGCAAGTCTCAAATGGAAACATGTTCAACATCAAAGTTGTTCCAAATGAAATTTTGAGTCTAGAAAAGAGGTCATGGGAGTTGGCAAATGCTCATAGCTCAAGGTTGCAAATTTGGTCAAATAAAGGTTAATTTAATGAATAAAAGTGACTTAAAAAATGAGATTTTGCAATACTTGTCCAAATGGGATGAAATTATAGGTTATTTTGATTGGAATTAATGTTTTGAGAACATTGGCAATAGTGGATTTTTGAGCTTAGTTCAAAATTTGAGAGTTATCATGGCTTGCTTATGATTAAAGTAACATATGCCAAATCACAAGGGATTTGTGTACAAGAAACTTCCAGCAATTTCTAGATGATTCCATGGGCATCTATATAAACCCTAGAGCTGATCCATGAAGGGGTTGCACTTCATTTTGATCCAAAACACATAGTTTCACTCTCTCTTGCATTTTTGCAAATTCATTCAAACTCTCCCAATTCTTCATCATTCTGCAAAATTATTGATCCTACCATACTCCATATTCATCATAGACGACATTGCAAGCAAGATCCAAGTGTATTAGTGCAAGATTCGTGTGCTGCAAGTTCATCATCCAAAGTGCAAGAAGAGTTGGTTATGGCAGTTCAAGACATTTGAGCAAAGATCATTGCAAACACTATCAAGATCCACCTCCATTGATCAATCCTAGAGCATTGCTAGCTGTGAATCCAAGAACTTCACCATCTGTTTTCAGTTTTGCACCAGGTTAGTATTTTCTTCGAATTAGCTTGATTTAGTTAGCATGATGTAGATTGGTTAGGATAAGAATGATCTAGGTGGTTAGATGAACAATTCTGGAGATTTTGATTAAATTTGGTGAAGGTTGACATTGGAGTACACCAACTGTTTGGACTTAGAACTTTGTTAATTTGGAGTGTTAGCATTGGTTATTTGTCTTAGAGTAATCAGTGATAAGAGAGGATCATTCTGTTATCAAGAAACCAGAGAAATGTGAGAGTGGAAGTTTGAGTATTAATGGTGAGGTTGCTATCGGGTTTCTTGTTCTAGGGCGTTTTAGTGTAAACCAAGACCGTGGTTGTATTCTGCTCGAGAAATAGAGCATCTTTGCTTTTTACGGTTTTGAATTTTATTGAGAAATGGAAGAGTATGAGTGGCTGGAAGTTCACGTGTGGAAGCTTCGCGCATGGAGAATATTACAAACCCTAGAACACCCAAGGTTGAAGACGATATATGGTACGTTGGATCCCAGCAAGATTGTTGACTTAGACTCAGATCTCACAGCCAATATTTGAATTGAAACGAGAGGGAAACTTTGAGTCCAAAACTCAGTGTTTCATTTAATCTCTCCCCTGGGCTTAGTAGACGTTTTGCTAGCCACACCCCCCACACAGGGCCCATAGTCATTTTGAACTGCAAGGAACTGCTATGCGCACCGCGCACGTTTTTTTTTCTTTTGATTTTCTGATTAAATTTTGTTTTAATTCTGGGCCTAGTCGTTTTGCTATGCACACCCTTGAGTACCTGGCCCATGTGATATTGAACTGGGCGAAGCTGCTGCTTGCACCCCCTGGCTTCCATTCTCATTTTTGTTTTAATTCACTTTGTTTTGCAATTTTATAAAATCCATATTAAATCAAAAAATGAGAATTTTGACATGAGAGTTTTTGCAATAGTTTAACATAGACTTGAAGAAAATTAAAATGATTAAAAAATAATAGTTTAGCTATTTTTCCTATTTTTGCTTATATTTTACATTTTAATTGTTTTTAAATAGATATAGTTTGTGTATAGTTTTGTAGAATTTCTTTTAGGTATTTCCCATAATCCTTTTAGGCTAATTTTTTTTAGTATAACTAGATACATATATTAGGTGCCCCCTTGATTTTTTATACCAATTTTTTAGGATTTATTTTAAGTAGTTTAGTTAGAAAATATTAAGCTAATCATTTAGGGTTGTGAATATAATATAGGTGTAACAAAGCAAGTTTCTTTTTGGGTTTTCTTTAGGACAAATTAAGAGGGGACTATAGGGGTATTATGGGTAAGTGATAGATCCCTTAGAAAGTGCTAGGAGTTCCCCTATTATGTTAATACTATTAGTATACTTTCTGTAATTGATTGATTGTGTGGTGTGCCCTCTCTAGGGTTATTGTTTGACTGTATGGGGTATTGGGCCTGCTTGGGGTTTGGATTTGAGATGTAGACTTTGCTGGTGAAGCCATTGAAGACAAAAGGAATGAAGACTCAGTTCAGCAGTTGATGAAGAGTATCTCTTGCTGGCAGCTGTTGAAGGTCATAGGATCTAGGAGTTAGGTAGAGCTCTAGAATAGCAACTTGATTCACAAACATGGAAGGTCTTGTTTGCCTCCATCCCTCTCTATGATGCAGAGTCTCTCTAGGACACTCACCCCCTTCCTTTGGAAGGCTTGGTGATAGTGTCTAAGAGATAGAACTCTTGAGAGAAATTTTCTACATATTGTTAACAGTCTGTTTGCCACCTTTGGTGGTCAACTAACTGTTTAACATTCCTGTTCATCCTCTTAACTGCTGCTCATCTTGGAGAGTGAGACTTGAAGAAAAGCCCTGAAAGATTGAAGATAGAGACCTTGCTTGAAGGCTGTGAAGATGAAGACTGATGCTTGCTTGAAGCCTGTAGCTGTTTGAAGATGACTTGAAGACAGATGTTGATGAAGACTGATGCTTGCTATTTATTTTTGCTGTTTATAAGTTTTTGATGTATTGTTTGAGTTTCCCGGACTGTATTGCTTGCTAATTGATCTGTTAGGTTGAAAGTGAATTTTGTTCACTTTTGCCTGTTGTTTTCTAGGTTCGAGGTTGAGTGGGACTCCCTTGCCTCGCTTGTATTGTTGCATGCATGCATTTTACTGCTTTATTGTATATGCTATTGTTTCTGTTTCCGTTTATCCCTTAGGATCTCTGTTTCTCTCTGTGCAAGAGAGGAACATGATAGACATTAGGTCTTAATCCATGCATGATAACATTAGGTTAGTTTGATTTCCTTTTCAACCATAGGTTAGAGTTCTGTCTCTTCTTTCTCAAAACAAACAGAAAAACACAATAAACATTTCAAACACAATAAAAGACACTTCTTCCGTAAAAGAATGTGAACTCATCAATACGTCATTTTTTGTCCGCTTGGACCAGTAATCAGAAAAACCCTTTTTCAAAAGGAGATAAAAACAATCAAGACAGACTTGTGTCGTACGTGGCCCGAACTACGTTTGCTCTGATCTTTCATGTTGTATGAAAGTACGTAGGCATAGGATGTGATATCCTAGCGAGCAACCTTCCCCTCCTTTCCCGTAGGTAGGCGAACTACGTTGACTCTGATTTCTCATTCCAGACGGGAATACGTAGGCATAAAGTGCGATACTTTGCCGAGTCATTTTATTTTCTTTTAACCCCAGACCTGTAGAGTAGATAGAATAACAATCCGTACTAGAAAACAAGCGTGGATCCCGTCGAGTACGACGGACGTGAGGGGTGCTAATACCTTCCCCTTGCGTAACCGACTCCCGAATCCAAGATTTGGTTGCGATGACTATTCCTTTCCCGTTTTGCGGTAGGTTTACCTCGAGCGTTTCCTTTCCCTCCATTGGGATAAATAACGCACGGTGGCGACTCTTCTGTTCAGCCGACGCCGATTTTCGCAGTAGCGACACTCATGTTCAGGCTCCATGGGGAGGTGCTGCTGAACTTGCTGGAGAAGAAGGAATCATCCTGCTTGGGAAACGTACTGCATACTGCCTGGAATATGCCATACCTGTAACAACACAAACAAACAGACAAGATACCCTTCTCAAAGGGACCTATCAAGGTTATCATCTTGTGATAATATTCAAGTAATTCATTGTTTCAACAATCAGTGGCCTAGGCCAGTAAGTTTATGTATGCGCATTTTATCAAAAACATCGGTGTTCTTTTTCGCAAACAAAATAGATAAATGCTAAACAAACAAACAGAATTGCTGAATAGTATACATTTTATTGATAACGAACCCCTGAATGGGTGAAAATGTTTTACAACAGATGCAAGCTCCTGGAATGAGGAAGCTGCGCAAATATAAAACGTAAATATACATCAGTATATACACAAATGTCAGCAACGAGGCGTAGACGAACACCATGAGTTGATCCCTCTATGACCCACTCGACTTCGATACTTCTCCGACGCTTCAGCTTCAGAAGAGATTGATTCAGATAAACGGCCCTCAGGTCTTCCGAACCACTAAACAAATACAGTCCACACGCGGAACACAGTCATTTGCTTTTTCAAATCCCTAACTTTTGCCTGAATCGCCCTTTCGGGTTTTCGATTCACCGGGATACCCTTTTTTGCCAAAGTCGCCCTTCCAGGTTTTCGACTTTGTGGGTGTACATTCTTTTCTTTATATCCTTAATTTTTGCCCGAACCTTTTTCCTTTTTTATGGTTCACCGGGATGCCCCATTTTTGCTTGGATTTTCTTTTTCTTTCCAGCGGGTCGTTTTTAAGCAAAGTATTTTTTAACTGCGTCCGCGTTCACCGGGGATGCAAAATCGTCGCCATCCATCGTGGATAACAACAAGGCTCCTCCCGAGAAGACCTTGCTGACGACGTACGGACCTTCGTAATTGGGAGTCCACTTGCCCCGGTGATCGGAGTGTGGAGGAAGAATCTTCTTCAGGACGAGATCACCCGTCTGAAAGCTTCTAGGACGCACCTTCTTATCATAAGCTTTCTTCATTCGGCTTTGGTACAGACGACCATATGCAATCGATTCTAACCTCTTCTCGTCCATCAGGCTGAGTTGGTTTAGTCGGTTCTTAATCCATTATGCCTCATCGAGTTTCACGTCAACCAAGACTCGTAAAGAAGGGATCTCAACTTCTAACGGTAGGACAACTTCCATACCGTACACCAGTGAGAAAGGAGTTGCCCCGGTTGACATACGTACCGTTATACGATACCCGTGCAGTGCAAATGGCAGCATCTCGTGCCAATCCTTGTAGGTCACAACCATCTTCTGTACAATTTTCTTGATGTTCTTATTGGTCGCTTCAACGATGCCATTCATCTTCGGCCGGTAAGGAGATGAGTTGTGGTGTTCAATCTTGAAACTCTGGCACAGCTCCTTCATCATCTTTTTATTCAGATTCGAACCATTATCAGTAATGATCCGCTCGGGAATTCCGTAACGACATATGATGTCCCTCTTTATGAATTTAGCCACCACCTGCTTGGTCACATTAGCGTATGAGGCTGCCTCCACCCACTTGGTGAAGTAGTCGATAGCTACTAGAATGAAGCGATGACCGTTAGATGCATTGGGCTCGATCTTGCCTATCATGTCGATGCCCCACATAGAGAACGGCCACGGGGAGGACATGACATTTAACGGGCACGGCGACACATGAATCTTATCAGCATAAATCTGGCATTTATGACATCTCTTCGCGAATTTAAAGCAATCTGACTCCATCGTCAGCCAGTAGTATCCTGCTCTCAGGATCTTTCTAGTCATAGCATGCCCGCCGTCGTGCGTACCAAATGTGCCTTCATGGACTTCTTCCATGAGCATATTCGCTTCTTTCTCGTCTACACATCTGAGTAGCACGAGATCATGGTTTCTCTTATACAAAACTCCATCAGGATTGAGATAAAAATTTCCAGACAGCCTCCTCAGAGTTTTCTTATCCTGGGTTGACGCTCCCGCAGGATACTCCTTAGTCATAAGGAAGGTCTAAATATCATGGAACCATGGCTTGCCGTCGGAGGCTTCCTCGATCGCAAAGATGAATGCAGGTCTATCAAGACGAGAAAGGACAATTCTTGAGGCTTCATTCCAAAAATTGACTTTATACATCGAAGCCAACGTGGCTAAGGCATCAGCCATTTGATTCTCGGCCCTGGGCACATGATGGAGTTCTACTCGATCAAAGAACGAAAGCAGCCTTCTGGCATAATTCATGTACGGCACCAAATTCGATTGGCGAGTCTCCCACTCCCCTTTAATCTAGTTAATCACAAGTGCCGAATCACCATATACATTTAGGTTCTTGATTCTCAAATCAATTGCTTCTTCTAGACCCATGATGCATGCTTCGTACTCCGCTTCGTTATTGGTGACCGGAAACGTCAGTCTCGCAGTAAACGAGATATGGGATCTGTGTGGAGTCGTGATAATCGCCCCGATGCCACTTCCGTAAGAATTAACCGCCCCGTCAAATATCAATTTCGATTGGGATCTCCTATCTGGCCCCTCGTCGGACAACGGTTCATCGCAATATTTCGCTTTAAGAAACATGATATCCTCATCAGGGAATTCAAATTCCATCGGCTGATAATCCTCGATTGGCTGTTCGGCAAGGTATTCAGACAATACGCTTCCCTTGATGGCCTTCTGGGAAACGTACTGAATGTCATATTCCGTCAACACCATTTTCCATCTGGCAATCCTTCCCGAAAGCGCTTGTTTATCGAAGACGTACTTGATCGGATCCATCTTCTAAATTAGCATGGTGGTGTGGTTGAGCATGTACTGTCGTAAACGTTTGGCAGCCCAGACTAGTACACAACACGTTTTTTCCAGCATCGAGTGACGAGATTCACAATCTGTGAACTTCTTACTCAAATAGTAAATGGCATGCTCCTTTCTGCCCGTCTCGTCGTGCTGACCGAGAACACACCCCATACTATTCTCAAGAACTGTCAAGTACATGATTAAGGGTCGTCCGGCCACTAGGGGTATCAAGATTAGAGGTTCCTGTAGATACTGTTTTATCTTATCGAATGCCTTCTGGAAATCCTTGTTCCAGATAATCGCCTGATCTTTCTTTAGTAGTTTGAACATCGGTTCACACGTGGCCGTGAGCTGAGAAATAAACCTTGCAATGTAGTTTATTCTGCCCAGGAAACCACGAACTTCTTTTTCTGTTTTTGGCGTTGGCATTTCTTGTATTGCTTTTATCTTTGCAGGATCAACCTCAATGCCTCTTTCACTCACGATAAACCCCAGTAGTTTTCCAGACCATACTCCGAAAGTACACTTGTTAGGATTCAGCCTCAACCTGAACTTCCTAAGCCTCTCAAAAAGCTTCAGCAAATTGACCAGGTGTCCCTCCTCCGTTTGGGACTTCGCAATCATGTCATCAACATAGACTTCAATCTCATGATGAATCATGTCATGAAACAAAGTGACCATTGCTCTTTGGTAAGTGGCCCCTGCGTTCTTCAGACCGAAAGGCATTACCTTGTAGCAAAATGTTCCCCAAGGTGTGATAAATGTAGTTTTCTCCATGTCCTCCGGCGCCATCTTGATCTGATTGTAGCCGGAGAAGCCATCCATGAACGAAAATACGGAGAACTGAGCTGTATTGTCGACCAACACATCAAAATGAGGGAGCGGGAAATCATCTTTAGGGCTCGCCCTATTCAAATCCCGATAATCGACGCACATTCGCACCTTACCATCCTTCTTCGGAACAGGCACTATGTTGGCGACCCACGGAGGGTAAGTAGTGATCGCTAGGAAGCCAGCATCAAGCTGCTTTTGCACTTCTTCTTTGATCTTAACGGCCATATCTGGTCGTGTCCTTCTAAGCTTCTGCTTAACGGGAGGACAATCTTCTCGCAGCGGCAAGTGGTGGACCACGATGTCAGTGTCAAGTCCGGGCATATCTTCGTATGACCAAGCAAAGATGTCACTATACTCTCTCAGCATCTCGACCAATCTCTGCTTGACATCACTCCGCAATGCAGCCCCTATCCTGATGTTCCTGACAAGTTCTTCAGAACCCAGATTCACAATCTCAATCTCTTCTTCGTGAGGCAGAATAACTTTCTCTTCTTGTTTCAACAAGCGGGCCATCTCTTCGGGAAGGTCTTCGTCTTCATCAATCTCTTTTTCGGCTTGATAGATCGGGTAATCGAAGTCGCAGTGAGTCGTAGAAAGTCCAGAGTCGATGTCATCTGCTATGTGGATCCTGCAGTAACAAGGGTTAAGCTTAAAACAAAGATATGCAGGTTAGCACAAACCCCATTGCCATTTTGTTATTTTTCAAAACAAGTATAAAACAGGAATAACAGATATCACAATATTTGAATACGAAGAAAAACGCCTTTTGATTTATTGGTAAAATGCATGTACATAATCAAACAAGGCCCTGACAATAAAACCACTATGCCCCGGGTAGGACATAGGGTTGTACAATAATTGGAGAAAGTAAATCATTACTCTTTGCCTGTCACTTGGATTATATCCCTGATGGACCAGTTGTTGAGGCTCTCGCCTGATTTGCTTGGCTGGATCCAAGAGTCTAGGTCACAATCGTTGTCCTCGCCGTCTTCAGACACTGCGTTGACACTTTCAAATATTACTCCGCCGCTTGTAAACTGGATCAACCCTTTTCCTCGCGACACACTGTGAGAAGAATAGGCTTCAGCCGTAGGAGAGTATCCTAACCCAAACTTGTCCTGTTTGTTAGGTATTTCCAGAATTCGCCCCCACCCTAGGGTAGATCCGGCCTGAACAGCGGCCCGGGCTTCCTTGAAAGAAGAGAGAGTCATCTCTGGTTTCTCAGTGATTACAGGAGCCACGTTCTTGACTTTAACAGCTTCAAACGCCTGACATAGGGTTTCATGGATTTCCCCATCCATCTCAACATATTTGAAGGACGACAAATGGCTCACCATTATATCCTCCTCGCCACATACGGTTACGATGCTGCCTCCAACAGCGTACTTGAGTTTCTGGTGCAACGTGGAGGTCACGGCGCCAGCAGAATGGATCCATGGCCGGCCTAAGAGACAGCTGTAGGCAGGCATGATGTCCATAATGTAGAAGACTGCGTCGAAAGTTTCCGGCCCGACTTGGATTGGTAACGTCACCTCCCCGAAAACATGACGTTTGGTTCCATCGAACGCTTTCACAACCAGATCACTGGGTGTGCAAATCAATCCTCGAGTATCTAACTTCATCAATGCTTTCTTCGGAAGAACATTGAGTGACGACCCCGTGTCCACCAACACGTGAGACATAATCGTTCCCCTACACTCTATCGAGATGTGCAGGGCACTGTTGTGGTTTCTTCCCTTCGGCGTCAGCTCCAGGTCAGTGAACCCTAACCCGTTTCTAGCATTCACGTGGGCTACGACCCCTTCTAACTGGTTGACCGATATTTCCTGCGGTACATACGTGGCATTCAAAATCTTTAACAGCGCGTTGCGATGTGACTCCGAACACAACAACAAATTCAGGATGGTAATTTTCGAGGGTGTTTGATGGAGGTGATCCACGATCTTGTAATCACTCTTCTTGATCAACCTCATGAATTCTTCAGCATCCTTAACAAGTAAGTCCTTCTCTATCCCCCGAGGGGTTTCTTCAACGACTTTACTCTTTCCCTTATCGGTTACTTCAGCTTTGTCCGTTTTGTCCGCCACAATCTCAGGTGGAGCAAATACTCTTCCGCTGCGCGTGATTCCGCCAATGCCCACTAGGTTATCCACAGATCGCCCAGATGGTTCCAATTCTAACTTCTGTCCGTTGCAGTAGACGTCTGCCCCATAATGCCACGGGACAGCGTTGGTGCTTTCAAAAGGCATCGGCCCAGCTTTGGTGATGGTAATTGTGGGCGGTCTAGGTGCAGAAATAGTTATCATCCAGCGAGGGATGGTGATGGTGGCAACCTCATCATCTTGCTTCAGCATTACCTCTCCAGATCCACATTCGGCCCTTCGGCTAAACTGCAAGATTCCTTCGGTCATCAGACTCTGAATCCTTTCCGTCAGTTGTTCACATCCATCAGGATGAGTCGCACAACCCATACACAGTTCTTCACAGCTCGGAAAGAAACCTTTCTTCATTAGCTTGGCTTTAACGAAGCTAAGCGGTGTCTTCAGATCCTTGACGTCAGTCAACAAATCCAAGCTCTCGTCTTCAATAATGGCATTTACTCCACCTCCCCTATGATTCGGCATAGGGTTCTTCGTGACGTTTGGCACATTATCTGAGAAGTTGATGATCTTAGCGTCCACCATATCCTGCACCTTGTGCTTGAAGGCTTTGCAGTTTTCTATCGTATGGCCGGGTGCCCCCGAGTGAAACTCACATGTTGCATTCGCGTCATAACCCGGCGGAGGTGCCCCTGTCAAGGGAGCCAGGGTTCTCTTCTGGATTAACTGTAACTGAAGCAGAGTCTGTAACAGCTGAGCATACGACATGGGTGGGGTCTCGAGGTGACGACTTGATAGAGGTGCCCTGTTCTGATACTTTCTGTACCCTTTGTTGCACCCTAAAATTTGCTCAACCTTCTTCATTTGGTTTATGTTTCAATTGCATTAGCATTTGCATATAGAGTCATGTACATAGTCTAATCATCTGCATAGCATAGCATAGCAAGTCATCCAACAAGGGACCAAGCACTATTCTTATCTCTATGAGCCTATCAAGAGGTTGTTGTTCAAATTCAATCTTATCCAAGTCATCAGAAAGAAATTGAAATCTGAGAAGTTAGTGGACCAAGCAGTGGATCTCTCTCCTATCTTGAGTGTATTTGAAGATCATCAAAGAAGTTGTGAGCTGTGAATTGAGCATGGAGGGTATACAGACATCATGGAGTACCTAGAGAGGAATTTTGAAAGTGAGACAAGTCATTGATGTGATCACAAGAGTTGCAGTTGAAGACAGTCAACTAGGGTTTCATCTGGGTCAACCCTAGGTCAAATGATTGTTTGAAAGGCATCAAGGCCTATTTGAGAAATGTGGGGTTCATCATTTGACATGTAGATAAGGATGTGGTGTTGTGCCAAGGAGAAATCAAGAGAAATTAAGAAGAAGAGGAGTTTCTAAATTAGGGTTTCTGTGTAAAATCCCCTGATTTAGGGCAAACTTCCAAGCAAGATAATTCAAAATTCAAGCTTCAAATGGATCCTTGGCCAACATGAAACTTGTAGAGGATCTCAAGACCTTTAATTTGAGTGGTGGAAGACATTAAGGATATTTATAGAACTCAAGTTATGGTCCTTGCAAGTTACAGGTCATCTGAGGTATCTGAAATTTTGTCTGTGAAAGTTACTTGTCTTCCAAGCAACATTTACCCCTCAAGGAGATTTCAAATGAATTTCTGGTAAACATAAGAGTTGTTCCTCATTATATTAGATTTCTAGAAAGGTATGGTATGTCTTCATCTGATTTTTGGAACTCTACTTATGACCTTGGCAAGCAAAGGGTATTTTGGTCATTTGAGAATTACAGGTCATTTCAAGCCTATGCCCAAAAATCATACAAGGAAGCTTAAAATGAAAAACTTCACAACATAAAACTAGCTCCAAATGACATTTTGAGTCTAGAAAAGTGATCATGAAAGTTGGGAAATGTTCATAGCTCAAGGTTCCAAATTTGGTCATTTAAAAGATGAATTTAATGAATAAAAGTGACCTAAAAATGGGATTTTTCATAACATGGCCAAATGGGATGAAATTATAGGTCATTTTGATTGGAAAAAATGTTTTAAGAACATTGGCAAAAGTAGATTTTTGAGTTTGGTTCAAAATTTGGAAGTTATGCTAGTTGGCTTACAAAGGAAGTAACATATCCAAAATTCAAGGAAATTGTGCACAAGAAGTTTCTACCAAGTTCTAGAGTGTTCTATGAGTGTCTATATATTGAGTAGAGTGGCTTCATTCAAGGGTTGGTGATTCATTTTGATCAAAACACCAAGTTTCATCTCATTCTTCAACTTTGCAAATCACATAAGAACTCTATCAAACCTTCATCATTTTCCAAAATTCTTGATCCTATCATCATCTACATCCATCATAGATCAAGTTTTCATCAAGATCTGGCTGAATTGAGGTAGAATTCGTGTGCTACCAAGTGTATCATCCAAATTGCAAAAGGAAGTGGTTATGGCAATCCAAGGGGTTTGAGCAAGAACCACTGCATACAGAATCAAGAACCAAGTTTATTGAGCAAGTCCCAAGCATTGCAAGCTTTGGATCCAAGGAATTCTGCATCTGTTTTCATCTTTAAACCAGGTTAGTGTTTTCATCGAATTGGATAGAATTAGTTAGAATAATGTAGAATCCTTAGGTTAGAATTGTTAGGCATAGTTAGATGATTGATTCTGGTGAATTTGAGAACAATTCATGGAGGTTACCATTGAAGCACCAAAACTGTTGTGGCTTAGAACACCTAGGTTAAGGCATGATAATCTTGGTTAGATAGATAAAAATGATCAGTATAGCATGTAGATTGTATTAGTGTAAGAGTTAGCAAGAATTAGCAGGATTGATAACAGTGTAAAATGGTGGAACCTAGGTCTTCTACCTATCGGGTTTGGTGCTAGGGTGAGTTTCAGAGAAAACCAAGGCCATGGTTGTGTAGAGGAGAAGAAGTGAAGCATTTTTGCTTTTTACAGATATGAGTTTCATGGAGAATTGAGGTTGCATGAGGATGTTGAACTCTGGTTGGGGCAAGCTTCGTGCATGGTTCATTAATGGCAAACCCTAGCTCATTGGAGAAGATGACTTTCCCAGCGTTGGATTACACACTTGACTTTGACTCAGAAACAATCTAACGGTCTTAATTTAAACGGAAAGTTGAGAGGGAAGGCTGAGTGATCAAAACTCAGTCGTTTCATTAAAGGAGGCAGATGGGCTTAGTAATCCAATGTTATTCGCACCCCATTCACCCAGGCCCAATGCCATTTGAACTGAATTTCTTACTAATTGCACCGTTTTCTGTTTTTATTTCTTTTTGTGTTTTTTCTGATCAACTGGGCCCAGACGCGCTTTGCTATGCGCGCCCCCCAGTCTGGGCCCATCATTCATTTTTAACTGAAATAATCACTAACTGCACCCTAACCCAATTTAATTCATTTTTATTTCATTCAATTTTTGTTAATTCTTTAAAAATTCATAACAAATTGGAAATTGCATATTTTTAAATGGTTGTTTTTGCATATTTTTCATAATTCTGTTAAGAAAATTGTCATATAATAAAATTAGCATTTTATTTTATTTTTGCATTTTTAGTATATTTTTCTTTTAAATAGGTTTAAATGATGTTTTGTTTAGCACTTGATATTGTTGATTTTAGTTTAGCTAGACCCTTTTATATTTTGGACCTATTCTTTTTAGGGTATTTCACTTAGAACTTTAGCTTGTATATAAAATTTAATTCATGATTTTAGGACTTAATTTTAGATGACTTGTTTAGGTGTGATTAGGAGAATCAAAACTAGGGTTTAGAGATAACATAGGTGTAATAAATCATTTCTTTTAGGAGTTGTAGATTAAATTTTGGGGTATGGGAATATAGGGGTATTATGGGTAGATAATAGATCCCTTAGAAAATACTAGGTTTCCCTTATTTTACTATTACTATTAGTATATTGCTTGTATTTGATTGACTGTGTGGTGTGCCCTCTCTAGGGTTATTTTTTGACTGTGTGGGGTATTGGGTTTGTTTGGGGCTTGGGTTTGAGCTGAAGACTGTGCTGATGAAGCCCATTGGAGATCACAGAGAATGAAGACTAACTTCCAGAGTTGATGAAGAGCATCTTGCTGGCAGCTGTTGAAGGCTATAGGGTTTAGGAGCTAGGCAGAGCTCTAGAGTAGAAAACTTGATTCACAAACATGGAAGGTCTTGTTTGCCTCCATTCTTTCTCTATGATTCAAAGTCTCTTTTAAATATCCACCTCCTTCCTTTGGAAGGATTAGTGAATGTATTTAAAAGATAGAACTTTTGAGGGAAAACTGTCAGTATCATATCATGTTAACAGTCAGTGAGCCACCCTTGGTAGGCAATTGACTGTTTAACATCCATCTCATCTTGTTGACTGATATTCATCTTGGAATTTAAAATTGAAGAAAAGCCCTGAAGACTGATGATAGAGACCTTGCTTGAAGGCTGTGAAGAGGAGGACTGATGCCTGCTTGAAGCCTGTAGGTGTTTGAAGATGACTTGAAGACAGATGTTGATGAAGACTGTTGTTGCTGTTTATTTTTGCTGTTTATAATTTTTGATGTATTGTTTGAATTTCCCTGACTGTATTGCTTGCTGTTTAACCTGTTAGGTTGAAAGTGAATTCTGCTCACTTTTGCCTGTTGTTTTCTAGGTTCGAGGTTGAGTGGGACTCCCTTGCCTCGCTTGTATTGCTGCATCCATGCATTTTACTGCTTTATTGTATATATGCTATTGTTTCTGTTTCCGTTTATCCCTTAGGATCTCTGTTTCTCTCTGCGCAAGAGAGGAACATGATAGACACTAGGTCTTAACCCATGCATGATAACATTAGGTTAGATTGATTCCCCTCGCAACCATAGGTTAGAGTTCTGTCTCTTCTTTCTCAAAACAAACAGAAAAACACAATAAGATTTCAAACACAATAAAAGACACTTCTTCCGTAAAAGAATGTGAACTCATCAAAACGTCATTTTTGTCCGCTTGGACCAGTAATCAGAAACCCTTTTTCAGAAGGAATAAAAAACAATCAAAACAGACGTGTGTCGTACGTGGCCCGAACTACGTTTGCTCTGATCTTGCATGCTGTGTGAAAGTACGTAGGCATAGGATGCGATATCCTAGCGAGCAACCTTCCCCTCCTTTCCCGTAGGTAGGCGAACTACGTTGACTCTGATTTCTCGTTCCAGACGGGAATACGTAGGCATAAAGTGCGATACTTTGCCGAGTCATTTTATTTTCTTTTAACCCCTGACCTTTAGTTTAGATAGAAATAACAATCCATACCCGAAAACAAGCGTGGATCCCGTCGAGTACGACGGACGTGAGGGGTGCTAATACCTTCCCCTTGTGTAACCGACTCCCGAATCCAGGATTTGGTTGCGATGACCATTCCTTTCCCGTTTTGCGTTAGGTTTACTCTGAGTGTTTCCTTTCCCTCCTTTGGGATAAATAACGCACGGTGGCGACTCTTCTGTTCAGCCGGCGCCGATTTTCGCAGTAGCGACAGCTGGCGACTCTGCTGGGGATCCAACGTCCCCTGGCTGCTAAGGACTGCGATGGTTCCTTATGCATTTGGGATCCAACGTCCCTTAAAGAGAGTCAATCCTAGCGCTTGTTTTCCCGTCGAGGATTTTGTATGGATTTATATTTCTGTCATTTACTTTCAGCATTATATTATTGTTATTATTGCTGTATTGGGGTGTGACGGGTGTTCTATGATTGAGAGATAAGCCGGACTTGGGCTTGAGTGCACTTAGAATTAGAGTAGAAAGTAGTGGGTGCGTGCCGGCTTTGCTTGCATTAGTGTCCCACGAAATCTACACTCGGACGAGGTTCTTCTGGTTGACTTCTTTTTCTACCCTTTGGGTCGAAGGGGTTGTTGGTTAGCTGAATTGTCGACTCCGGGAACCGATCATTTGGAAGTTGGCTAAGTGAGGCCTCTTCAGGAATTGATGATGTCACTCCTTCTGGGAATCGTATCATCAACCCTGAAAGTCTGTGACGCCGACGACCGCATAGGATGCCATACCATTGTCAGTTACTAGGACACCTACCTGTGAGAGGGTTTGGGGTTATGTAGGTAACTAGACCTTCAGATCCCGGTTTGTTTCTTGATCTGAGATTCTGGGTATTTACGGACAGTTGAGAGGTCTATCAGAGACCAGTTGGAGTTATGATATGAGGTCTATCAGAGACCAGTTGGAGTTATGATATGGGGTCTGTCAGAGACTAGTCAGAGTTATGATATGAGGTCTATCAGAGACCAGTGTCGGAGCTTTGTATTGGGTCTATCTGAGACCAGGGTTTGAGGAATTCTGGAGGGTCTATCTGAGACTTTTGATAGGGTCCAGGCTTCTCAGCCATGGCATTTGGTCCCTGTTGCATGTATTTGCATTGCATTGTTTGCATAACCATTATCATTGCATCCCATTAACGTGTGTCTGTGCTGCAGGTGCATTTGCATATTCCCTGGTTCTAGTGCCCGGACTTCTGCTTATTGATCATGGTTGGCTTGAGAAAGACAGTTGCGTACAAGTTACCTACACCTGACGTCACTCCCTTACTTGGTCTGATGTCCCTTGCTGATGAGGAGGTTAGGAGAAGTTTCAGGATGAGTCATGGAAGATTGTTGAGATTAGTCTGCAAGCCAACTGCTGTTGAGATGAATAGGCTGTACACCTTGATGCAATTCTATGACCCTGCATTGAGATGTTTCACGTTTGCCGACTTTATTTTGGGGCCTACCATTGAAGAGTATGTAGAGTTCACTGAGCTACCAGTACAGAATAAGGTTCCCTTTATTCACTCAGCCGCTGAGCCCAAGTTGGAGGACTTAGCTAAGGCCTTGCACATGAACGCTGCTGAACTATTAGTGACTTCTTGGCTTGGGGTTCCAGGTTTCTCCCTTGATTTTCTGGTGGGCAAAGCTCAAGAGTATGCCAAGAGCGGGTGCTGGATAGTCTTTAATGCTATCTTGGCTCTATGCATCTACGGAATAGTGCTGTTTCCCAACTTACCCAATTTTGTGGACTTGGACGCTTTCCATCTGTTTGCTGCTGGCAACCCGGTACCCACTTTGATTGGAGATCTCTATCATTCATTGCACTACAAAAATGAAAATAGGAGGGGAAAGACTGTTTACTGTTGTGCTCCGCTGTTGAACATGTGGTTTAAGAGCCATCTTCCCCTGAAGGGACCTTTTGTGGATAGTGCAACTACAGCTGACTGGCCAGAGCGCCTGATGAGGCTATCTTCTGAAGACATTGAGTGGTTTGACCGAGACTTGTTGGGGTCTGAGCTTATTTTCAGTTGTTCTGGGTATCCTAATGTTCCGTTGATAGGGAGAAAAGGGTGCATCAATTACAACCCATCTTTGTTTATTTGCCAGTTCGGATATGCGTTGAAGAACCCACCTCAGGAGGAGGAAGTACAGGAATCTCTGTACTTCACCAGTGATTTGAATGGAGAGTTACTAGCCAAGCTTCAGCATACCTGGATGCGTATTAACAGAAAAGGGAAACCACTGTTGGGGAAGAACGATTGTCAGGCTTATGCACCCTACAAAGTTTGGATCCAAGAGAGAGCAAGACAGTTACTGATGCCATTTCCAGCTGCACCGGTCCCTGTTCATATTCCGGTGGAAGAACCAACTACGGTTACTATGGAGGCCTACGAGCAAGTTGTAAAAGAAAAAGAAGCCTTGATGAAGATCAATGAAGAGTTAGAACAGGAACTGGCTCAGATGCGTAGTGAGAAGAACAGGGTTGTGCATTCTTTCCAACAGCAGATCGAGTTAGTAAACAGGCTAGGTGCTGAATTGACTGAAGAGAAAAAGAAGCGCGAACGCCTGGGGAAGGAGTTCAGAAGCTCTCATGACATGTTGGAGTCCAAAAAGAAAGCACTCGATGCCGCCCACCGGGAAATCTCTTATTGTAACAAGACGTGGAATGCTACGCTAACCAACAACAAAAAGAGGGAAGCCAAATTGAAGCAGCAAATCTCTGAACTCGAAGAGCAGTTGAAGGCTAGCACTAAGAAATATGAAGAAGAGGTAATGGCCAGGTATAGTCTCCAGAATGCATTGAACAAGGCCATCGAAGGCAGGAACGAAGCTGTGTCTCAGAAGCGGAAGCTAGAGGATTGCTTCGGAGAAGGGGCATGGGAGGAAACCGCTGGTGACGTGCGACGCGTTCTCAAGCGAAGAAACCAACTTGTTGAGGGTCTGCTTGCCCGACCAAGTCATCCAGAGACTAAGAAGTTAGTAGAAGAGTACCAGGCTTATGAGTGTACTTGACTGTTTCATGTATTAATGTGTATGCTTTATTTGCATAGCGCTGACCATCACCAGGATTGTTGGTTGAGGTCATGCCTTCTTATTGTACACTCAGTGATATTGTATTCTTGGCTTAATGGATTTCTCTGCAATATACGAGGTTTTCTATGATTCGGCTTCGATCACCGTATTGCTAGCACTGTCACTGCACTGGCACATTCGCACTAGAATCGGGGAATGATCTTCCCTAATGCACAGACACATATTGCATTGCATTCATATTCATATTGCATTGCAGGAGATTATTGAATGGTATCTCATTTCTTGCACTGTACCAGGTCTTTTCAGGATTGAAGATCAGCGCCCGCACCGATACTCCACTCGTACCAACTGCCGAAGAATTATGGATCAAATGCAGAACGAAATGCAAGACATGCGTGAGAAGCTGGCGCTCTTCATGCAGACAATGGAGACCATTGCGAAAGGACAGGAGAATTTGCAAGCTTTAGTGCAGCCTCTGTTGGTAAGAAATGCTGGGCACGAAAATGAGGATCATCAGTCTGTGCGAGTCGACACTATTCACGGGGATGGTACTCCCACGCCAGTGGCTCCACCTGTAGTCAACATGCCTGCTGTCAATGTGAACAATGGCGCTGCTGCCGGGAACGGTAACGTTGGAATTGGGAACGAGACTGTCGTCAACAACGTTGGGCTCGGAGATGTCAACCTGGGTGATAATATGGGAGGCAATGGCTTCGGTAATACTGGATTTGGCTTCAATGACCAGGGGTTGGATCATGCGGGGAAGTACTGCTTCAACGCTCAAGGCTTCGGGCAAGACGGATTCGGTATGACTAATCAGGGTTATGGCGGATTCGGAAATGGAAATGGCACTGGGTTAATGGCTTTTGGGCCTGCAGGAGTCGCTCCGGGGTACGGCAACAGGGGGCGAGGCCCGATAATGAATCAGACCAGGGTTGGTCGTAACAACGGATACGATGGATACGGAGCTGGGAATGGTATGTGGCAAGAAGATCAGCAAGAGGATGCTTTCTCCGGTGGAGGTTTCGAAGGACCTATGGATGACTCTCAGAGAATCAGGATGCTCGAGGAGCAGATGAAGGGGGTCGTGAATCAAAGTGTTGTTGGCTTAGATATGACAACAATGGGTCTGGTGCCTGGCCTAAGGGTGCCAATCAAATTCAAAGCTCCTATATTCGACAAGTATAAGGGGGACACTTGTCCAAAAGTGCACGTGCGGTCATATTACAGAAGGATGTCGGTGTATTCTAACGATGAGAGGATGCTAATGCATTTCTTTCAGGATAGCTTGTCTGGTCCTTCCCTTGAGTGGTATATGGGATTGGAACCAACACATATAAAGACATGGAAGCAGCTGGCTGAGGCATTTGTAGCTCACTATAAGTATAACAGTGACTTGGCACCCAACCGGGTCCAATTCCAGGGGTTGTCCCAGAAGGGTGAGAGCTTCAAAGAGTATGCGCAGAGATGGCGCGACATGGCTGCTAGAGTTCATCCTCCTTTGGAGGACAAAGAAATGAATGATATGTTCATAGGAACATTCACTGACATGTTTTACGACAAGTTGTTTCACACTTCTTTGGGAAGTTTCTCAGATTTAATCCTGATGGGAGAGAAGATTGAAAGCAACATTAAACAGGGAAGATTCCAAGCTGAGGAATCCACTTCGGCTGGCAGTAACAGAAGGGCTTTTGGTGGGCGCCGTCAAGGTGATGCAAGCGCAGTGTTTGGGGGCCGAGGCCGAGGCCGGGGCAGAGGTCGAAACCAGTACAATCAGCCGCAGCAGGTGGCAAGCGTTACTATTCCGTTTCAGCAACAACCATTCCAACAACAACAACAACAGCAACAGCAGCTACAACAGGGGGCACAGCCTGCCCAGCGCAGGTTCCAGGGGGGAAAACCAAGGAGGGTGTTTGAAAAGCCTCCTTCAACGTATGCAGATTTGCTACAGACACTACTGGGTTTGAACTTGGTGGAGAAGAGAACTCTGGCACCAATAACAGGCACTCCTCCGTACGGTTACGATGCAAGCAGGCACTGTGAATTCCACTATGGGGCTCCTGGCCACGATATAGAGGGTTGCCACGCGTTCAAGCATGTGGTGCAGGATCTATTGGATAGTAAGGCTATCAATTTTGGACAGGCGGGTCCGAACATAGTGCAAAAGCCCATGCCCAATCATGGGGCAAACGCCATTTTAACGGAGGAGGGTTTGAACTTGATTATGAATGTCGACGACCTAAAGACACCGTTGTGCGAGATAAAGAGCAGATTATTGCAAGGTGGTGTGTATCCAGGTTGCGACGAGTATTGTTTAGAGTGTTGGACCCAAGCTGGGGGGTGTGCTGACTTAAAGAAGGGAATTCAGACTTTAATCGATGGAGGCACATTGCAATTTGACCGAGCAGCAATTGAAGAACCGGCAGGGGTATTAGCAGACAAGCAAAGTGATGTGGCTACTGTGACGATTCCCCGAAAAACGATAACTATAACGGCACCGGCCAAGCGACCGTCGATCACCATCACCAAGGCAGGACCAATCCCTTATGAGAGCACCAAGGCAGTCCCCTGGTCCTATGGGTTGGAAGTGTATTGTGATGGGGTAAAAATTGATGTTAGCAAGCAGCCAGTTGAGACTGTAGACAACGTTGTCGGTACCGGAGGTATGACAAGAAGTGGGAGAATCTTCATATCGCCTGAGGTAGAGGCTGAACGACTGGCGAAGGGGAAAGGAAAGATGAATGAGACTGTCCCTGTGCAGAGGAACGAAAAAGAAACGGCATCGAAAGATGTGGAAGAGTTCATGCGCTTGATTCGTAAAAGTGATTATAAGATTGTTGAACATCTGCAACAGACGCCGTCAAAGATATCTATACTGTCGTTGCTATTGTGCTCTGAAGCTAACAGAAATGCATTGTTGAAAGTTCTGGATACTTCCTTCGTACCCCAAGATGTTTCCGTGAATCAGCTGGAGGGGGTGTTGGCGCATGTGAATGCAGGTCATAGCTTGGGCTTTACAGACTTTTATTTGACCCCGAAAGGGAGAGAGCATAATATGGCGTTGCACGTCTCTGTTGAATGTAGAGGATCAGTCATGTCTCATGTACTGGTAGACACCGGATCATCCTTAAACGTGCTGCCCAAGAAAGCAATGATGAAACTGGACGTCAAAGGAATCCTGTGCACGCCTAGTGAATTGGTGGTCAGGGCATTTGATGGCACACGAAGAACAGTCTTTGGATCCATAACATTACCTCTACAGGTGGGGCCGGAGGTTTTCGCGAATGAATTTTATATTATGGACATCCAGCCAGCATACAGCTGCCTTCTCGGACGACCCTGGATTCATGGTGCTGGGGCAGTCACGTCTACCTTGCATCAAAAGTTGAAATACATTGTAGGAGACAGTGTAGTCACGGTCTGTGGAGAAGAAGATATATTGGTCAGCCATCTGTCATCATTCAAATATGTAGAAGTCGACGGCGAGATTCATGAAACACCCTGTCAAGCCTTTGAAGGGTTGCGCATCAAAGACAAAGGTCCCGGGCCGAGTAAAGTGTCAGAGGTAGCCGTCTCGTCATATAAGGAAGCTCAAGCTCTAGTAGAGACTGGTGAGACAAAGGGCTGGGGCAAGGTACTGGATATTCCCGTGAAGATGGACCAATTTGGGCTGGGATATCAACCGTCGTCATCAACACCTGCTGTGGGGGCACCCCGTTTCAGAGGACCAATAACCATCACCGCTAGTGGAGTGTGTCACGAGGCCATCAACGCTGTTTCAGATTCTGAAGAAGGAGACAACGACTGCGACGTGGACGCCTGGATTCAGCCAAGCGTGCCAGGACAGGGATTGTGCAATTGGTCTATTCAGGAGATTGTTCCTGTGACTCTCAAACAGTAATACTTTGTTTTTTTAATTGTTGAACAATCTGGTGTCTTACCCGAGGCATCATGATTTTGCTTAGGGCTGTGTTGTTATGTACATTACATGTTTAATCATTAAATAAAAGGCGTTTTTTCATGTGCAAATATTGCGATCTCTGTTTTTCCTGTTTTGTGTTTTACAATAAAATGGCAACGTGGTTATTCGCTTTATACGCATTTTGAAGCATTTAACCATTCCTTTTGCCGGACAACATTTTCAGATGACATCACTGAACCACCTATGCTCGTCTCGACTTTGAGCACCCGGTATTTCAGGCCGAAGAAGAGATTGTTGAAGATGGTGACGTTCCCGAAGAATTGTCTTGGTTGGTGAAGCAAGAAGAACGAGTCATTCTGCCTCACGAGGAGGTCATCGAAATTATTAACCTGGGGTCGGAAGGGGTTGAAAAGAACATCCGTATAGGAGCCGCGCTGTGAAGTGATGTCAAGCGAAGACTGGTTGAAATGCTCAGAGAGTATAGTGATGTGTTCGCTTGGTCGTATGAAGACATGCCTGGGCTTGATACAGATATGGTTGTGCACCGTCTGCCGTTAAAAGAAGAATGCCCGCCGGTCAAGCAGAAGCTTCGCAGAACTAGACCTGATATGGCCGTGAAAATTAAGGAGGAGGTTCAAAAACAGTGGGATGCTGGTTTCCTAGCTGTTACAAAATATCCCTCATGGGTCGCTAATATCGTGCCAGTGCCAAAGAAAGACGGTAAAGTGAGAATGTGCGTAGATTACCGTGATTTGAATAAAGCGAGCCCGAAAGATGATTTTCCGCTTCCTCACATCGATGTGCTAGTTGACAACACTGCTCAATTCTCCGTATTCTCCTTCATGGATGGCTTCTCGGGCTATAATCAGATTAAAATGGCGCCAGAGGACATGGAGAAGACTACTTTCATAACGCCTTGGGGAACATTTTGTTATAAAGTGATGCCCTTCGGATTGAAGAATGCTAGGGCAACGTATCAGCGTGCAATGACGACTCTTTTCCATGATATGATGCATAAGGAGATCGAAGTTTATGTCGATGATATGATTGCCAAGTCCCAGACGGAGGAGGAGCATTTGGTGAATCTGCTGAAGTTA
>OZ012735.1:276422664-276496782 GCA_963859935.3 Lathyrus sativus
TCGTCACCAGAACATCCTCTGCTAGCCCATATGCCATCTTAGTTGTGTGGTCAGAAAAATTCAAACTTGTTCCTGTATCGCTCACTTTTCTAATATCCAGCTTTTTGAAAATCGACAACGGCATGAGACTTACACTAGCACCTGAATCAATTAAAACTTTCTTAAAAGTTCGATCTTTTATAGTACAAGGGATTGCAACAGGTCCAAGGTCCTTCCTCTTGATGGGGATTCTCTTTTCTTGCAATATTTCCTTACACTGCTCAGTTGTGGTCTTCGGTTCTTCACCTACTGATCTTTTTTTACCTATAACCTCTTTCATAAATTTCTTGTGCAAAGACATTTGCTCGAGTGCTTCAAAGAACGACATGTTGATTTCCAATTTGTTGAACATAGCACTGAACCTTCCAAAGTCTTTCTCTTTCTCATCCTTCTTTGTAACTTTTTTAGGAAACGGTAGTTTGATTTTCGGTTTAACCTCCTCTTTCTTTTTCTCTCCAGTTGGTTTTTCAGATAATACAGCCTCTTCTGGTTGTTTCACTTTTTCTCTTACCTCAAGTTCCACCTTTATGCATTCATCCTCCTTTGTTTCCTCTTCTTCTATCTTTTTCTGATTTCTTGTTGTGACAACATTAATACTCTCTTGATTTTTCGGATTCGGTATTGTCGCACTCGGGAGGGTTCCTTGTGTGTGTGCAGAGAGGTGTTGGGCTATCTGCCCCATTTGCGCCTTGAGATTTTTGATGGAAGCAGTGTTGTTCCTTTGAACATTACGGGTCTCTTCTTGGAATTGCATAATTTGATCTTCCATTCTTTCCATAGCTATCTCCCATTCTGCTTTTTGAGGAGCCTGTTGATATTGAGGTTGGTATGGTGGCTGCTGATATTGTTGCTGATTTTTCCAACCTGGATTATATGTCTAGGAATATGGATTGTTCTGCCTCAACATATTAATTTGTTCCACCTGCTCTTGAGTTGCCACACAATGCATGGTAAAGTGTGGTCCACAACATATCTCACAACTCACAGCTTGGACAGATTGAACCTGAGCTACAGTTTCAGTACCCACATTCATTCCCTTAAGCCTTCTTTCCACTTCAGCTTTTATTTGCTTTTCCATGTTCACAACTTGATCCGTTAGCTTCAAATCAATCTTACCTTCTGGTTGGTTCACAGTGCGATCATGCAACTCAAGATGCTCATTGGCGGCAATTGCTTCTATGATCCTCTTGATACTAGTGGCTGTTGAGAAATTAGTTGAGCCACCGGCAGCAATGTCTATAAGTTGTTTTGTCTTGAGTCGTAATCCATTCACAAAGTTCTGCATCTGCTTAGTGACATCCATGTTATGAGTAGGACACACCGTTAGACACCTCTTAAACCTCTTATATGCATCTCCTAGAGATTCCCCTTCTTTTTGTTTGAAATTGACAATGTCGTATCTTTTTCGAATAAACACTGAAGCAAGGAAATACTCGTTAAGGAATGCAGTTTCCATCTCTCGCCATGTGGTAATACTCCCAGCTGGAAGTGAATAGAACCATTCTTCTGCATCATCAGTCAGTGTGAACGGAAACATAACAAGTCTCTTGGCCTCTTCAGAATGGCCTTCTATCTTTAAAGATGTGGTAGTCGTTAGGAATCTCTGCAGATGCTTGTTTGCATCTTCGTTGATTCTTCCAGCGAAAGGCTTGCTCTCCAACTGGCGAATTATGGAAGGATGTAGCTGAAAGTGTGCTATATTCACCGGTTGATTAACGATGGTCATTCGGTTTAGTTGAGCATTGGCCCCTCCATAGTCTCCCAAAAGTCTCCCCGCTGGTGGGAGATCCGCCATAGCTTCAGTGTCTCTTTCTGATTCCAAACCTGAATCTAAATGAACAAAAACTCTTTCTTCTTCTGAAGCTAATAGTCTAGCTTGTCTACGTCTTTCGCATAGAGTCCTTTCAATTTCTGCGTCCAAATAAAAATTAGCTGAGGGGTCTCCTCGCATGAAAATGTTAGACGCAGATTAGTAGTAACAAAATAATAAAAATAAAAACTGAAAATAAAATTTTGGTCGCAAAGCAACAAAATTTCAATTGAATTAGAATACAACTTATATTCTGGCAGTCCCCAGCAACGGCGCCAAATACTTGACCGGTAAATTAACAAGTGTACTAATTGTACCGATGTAGTAATAAGGGGAAATTCCCCGAATATCAATCTCGCGGACTGCATATGAACACAAGTTCTATAATAATGCAATTGAACAAAAAGTCATAGGGGGTTTGGTTTGTTTCTTTAGAATTATCAAGCCAAAAGGCAAAAGCAGTAAAATAAAGGTTTTAAACAGTTATGAGAAGCATGCTAGGGTAGGGTGTATGAAAAGCCTTGTAGTAACCTTAATCCTTAGTTTTCAGAAATCACTGCTCAATTCAATCGTTACCGGTTTTAAAGATTAGTTGACTCTAATTCCTTAGCATACAACCCTTTGGTATTCTTCCTATGCCCCAATTCCTTGGCGGTATAAGAACAATCCCAAGCAATATATTTTATCTAAAACATTACGGTTACTATAGGGTATCCCCATTCCTAGGCAATATCTACAATAGTATTATCGTATAAACGCGTTAACGATAGATTTTCCAAACCTAAGGTTAACCGTAAATCAAATCCTTATTTGTAAAATAAGAAAATCCATAAGAAAATTATATAATAACAACGATGATTAGAAAGCAGTGAAATCCATTATTCAAAGGAAACAAGGTCATTACAAAGTCAATTCAGGGACACCCCATAGCATTGGGGGGTTTAGCTACTCATAATGATATAGATAAAATCAACAATAAGATTAAACATTACAAGATAATCAGTTGCTTTGATCTTCAATCGCTTCCGCTCATGAGGACCTTCAGTTTCCCAACACCTTGATTGCTCCAATCTTTCTTGTGAAATTTCTTTCTCTCCAAAAGTCCCCTTTTTTCATTCACGATCCGTCTAATATATCAAAAATTCAAATTACAATGCGAGATGTCCAAACTGCCCTCCGAGATAGCACAGTCAGCATAAAACACAAAATATAAACATTTTAGCTTCAGTAGCCCTGACACGGGCCGTGTCATGGGACACGGGCACTCGTGTCAGGCTGCTGACTTGTGAATTAATTTCTCCATCATCAGGGGCCCTGACACGGGCCATGTCATGGGACACGAGCACCCGTGTCAGGCTGCTGGTTCTTGGGCTGGCTCTTTAACTTCGTGACCTTCTTAGCCCTTCCTGACACGGGCCGTGTCATGGGACACGGTCGGCCGTGTCAGGCTCTTAGTTCACCTCAAAACTCTTCTGAATCTTTGCCATTTTCCCCGGTTTTCGCTCTACATCTCCTTTATTGCTTACCTGAATCTAGAGACAATGAAAATACCAAATCGACGCGTAAAATGTAATAAAAACACATAAAATGCGACAAGATAAAATAAATGATTAACAGAAACAAATGTTAAAATAACGTGTAAAAACCACTGATCAGAAACGATCAGAGAAAACCTATGAAAAGGGAAAAGACAGGTCATCGCAACCAAATCTTGGGTTCGGAAGTCGGTTACGCAAGGGGAAGGTATGAGCACCCCTCACGTCCATTATACTCAATGGGATCCACGCTTGTTGTCTATCTAAAAGGGCGTTAATGTATCAAAAGGTTGGCTCACAAGGACAAAAGAAAAGAAAAAAGACTCGATAGAGCATCACCGCTCTATGCCTACGTATTCCATCGTGTAATGGAAAAGTCAGAGTCAATGTAGTTCGGAAAACTACGGGTGAAGGGGGGGGGAGGTTGCTCGCCAAGTCATCACTGTCTTGTTCCTACGTATCCTCGTCTGGTACGAGAAATCAGATCAAACGTAGTTCGGGTTGGCATGACCACATATTGGTTCAAGTGTTTTAACTGAGTAGGGTTAAACCTTCGTTCCAGCAGTTAGGGACGATACCTGTTTGCGGTAGAACCAAGACTTAACACACTCTTTCTGAAAATGATTTTCCAACCAATCCCGAAGGATAAAAATATTTGATATTTTGTTTTGTGTTTTTTATGAAGAATTGAATTGAGTTAAGTTTGTAACTCATGTTGCACTAAAGACTATGACTTGAGAGCGAATGCGTCGCATATCTCCCAAAGAGCATACGCTAAACACTCTAGACAGATTAAGATGAGGCCCCCCAACTATCATTTCTCAAGTACTTAAGGCTCATAGCGTACAACATTTATTATTCTTTATTAAGTGGCTTAAGATGTTTAGGAGATGAGAAGAGAAGACACAACCTCTAAGGGGAAACTAATCAACCCTAATGTTATCATGCAAAATGCTCCTAATGTTGGGATTAAGAGGGGAAGAATCTATCCTAATGTTATCATGCAAAGGATTGAACACCTAATGTCTCTTCTACTCCCATCTTAAACAGAGGGACTAGGAATCCTAAGGGATCATGGCAAGAGACCAAGTAAACAACAAATAATCCAATCACAGATGAAATGAAGAATGAGAAGAAGTTGACTTAAACAAGTCAAAAGCAATGCAAACATGATGTGCAAATATGCAAAGATGGAATGCAAGATGAACAAGGCAAATGATTCAAACAAGTTGACTTGAAAAAGTCAAGGAAATAGTGAGATGAAATGGGAGAAGTTACAACTCCTACAACCATTCAAACATCAATCACTAAATAAAAGCCAAACATAAAACACAAGCAAAGGCCATGATCAAATATAAGATGGGAGAAAAATGGCCTGGGAAGCAAGCATATGCAAAGTATCTCAACCAAACAATCCAAATTGATCATGTTAAAAAGAAGAACAAACAAAAGCTAAAAGTGATACATCATTCAAGACAAACTCAAAGCATAAACATGAACACCAAATTGTCTTAAATGATGATCAAAACCCAAGGGGCAGAAGTGAAACCAAAATAAAAAGGTTCAAATCAAGATGGAGAACAAAGTAAAAACAATATCCAAGTCAAGGCAAATGGAAGAACCAAAGTTCCAAACCATATTCAACACTTACAAACAAGTGGAAATGCCTAACTTCCAAGTAACTTGTGAAACAAGTTACACAAGTGTACGACCTAAAAACTGAAAGACCAGCACCTTAATCATGTCATAAATAAGAATCAAGACTCATAAGGTGCATATGGGATCCATAGGAGTCATTTCCTAAAGGAACTAGGTCAAACTAGTTTGTATGAACCTCTCCTAAGATGACTTGACTTGTAAGCTTCATCAAAAATAGGAAAAATGTTCAATAAAATCTAAATAAAATGCACAAAGTAGCCAAGTCCAAAGGCAAACAGAGGCCAAAGTTTCAAATTCAAACTCAACTCAAGGCATCACCAAACAATTATATTGTTAAGAGTGCTCCACCTTATCGAGCATTAATCAAGGGCATGAAAAGTCAACTCAAAGTCAACCTTAATGTAAGTGCTCTTGATTGGCTGCATTTTGTGGCAAAACATTAGAGTATGTATGTATGATATAAATGATGGTATTACATACATAATGTGGACTGTACAAGGTAAGTTAACTTAGCTAACTATAAGTTAAGCTGGATGTCATACAGAATGTCATGACTTGGATCGTATGACATCAAGTGAGTAGAGTTAGTTTTTCTGGTATCTAGAAATCAGGAAACAAATCAGAAGCTCAAGCTGGAAGTCAGGAAACATTTTAGAAACCCTAAGCAATCTAAAATGTCCCTGAATTAATTGGCAAGTGTGCAGATTACTGAAGAGAGGTTTGTTATGGATAAACCTAATTTATGCACTGATCGCGACTTTCTATGTCTGATACAACTAACTGCAAGTGCACAGTCTATCGCGTAGTAATAATAGATATCGATCCCACAGGGACTCGTAATCAAACTAGTGTTCTCGGGAGTTACTATGTTTAGCTAGGTAGAATATGTTTAAGGGAATAAGATTGTCACTAAAAGGGAACTAAGATTACTATTTAGATTATAATTAATTAAATCGATACGTAGTAATTGTGTTCTTCAGGGATTTGATAAGTTATGGTGTATGAAATAATTTTCAAAGTTTATTCAAGCAGAAAATGGAGATTTGAAAACTCTCGCCTCACGATGGTTATTGACGCTAATCATAATCCTAAGGGCCAAACGTATACTTTCGTATTCCGTTCGGGGTTAAAATTATTTTTTGGAAATCTCTAAGTTCTAATTCATTTTAAAGTGCTTTCGCTGTTATTAAAACAAATGCCTAGTGTTTACTATCTGACCTTACCGCAGCTTTCGCTTATTGGTTCGTATCTTAATTAATTTCCCACTTTCGTGGCAAAACTACTTTTAAATAAGTTCTCGCTTTCGCGACGAAGTTTATTCAGTGAATCAATTTTAAACACTCAGACCATAGATTACTTTTTGTGAAAAGAAAGTTTTTCAACCAATTGTTATCAAACCCCATTCGAATTATCACTACATATCGATTACCTAAGTTTAGCTAGACATGGATTTGGGAAAGATAAAATATAAATAAGAATAATAAATAATAATTTGCATTATAATAAAACCGAAGTCGATCAAAATGAAAACCTGTAAATATGCCAATTGGCCTTTGGGCAGATCCTCCACAGATGTTGGCAGGATTCTGGTCTTTAGTGCCAATTTGATCGTACAGTACAATAGAAATTACAAAAGAGCGGAAATGGGAATAAGGAAATGTAAAGAGAAACAAATGAGAATAAAACTGGAAAATAATGCTCTGGAAAGTAAATTCGGCAGCACTTCGTGGTATGAATGCAGCTCCCTCTCTGAAGTCCTCTGCTTCCCTTTTTATAGAAGTGGAATCCCAACGGTTATCTCTGAGGATGATGGACCTTGAGGCAGATAATTTAGGGAGTAGTGGTCCACTCTGTGGGAATTGGAACTGCTCTTTTGACGTGTAATCTGAGTGAGGCATTTTTGCCTGCATGACGGTCGTCACAAGGTGTGACGGTCGTCACCCGTGTGACGGTCGTCATGAAGCTGTGACGGTCGTCACATCAGCAAAAACAGCTTGTTGCGCTTTTCATTGTATTTTCACTCCTTTTTCGTCCATATTTCATCTGAGATTGCTTCTCTCCTTCATGTTGCCTTGTTTAGACATGATCGTTGAATACCTGCAAAACATCAGACAAATACACGGAAATAACCCGAAATCGGATCGAAAACGGTTAGATTTTAGTTGAATTATGCATGAAAATATCTATATGATTTCGTGTTATCAAACTCCCCTAAGCTTGAATCTTTTCTTGTCCTCAAGTAAAACATGGAAAAGTCGGCAAGCACGAGGCAACTTCTTCATTCGCAGAGTTTGGAAAAACCGGGATTCTTGGTAGGAACAAGACGAGTATCATGACGACACTGGACTACAAGTCTTCGGAGGTCTCCTTTTTATGAAAATCGGTCTCAGTCATGCTACTGTATCTTGGTGTCAAGGTTCTCGTGGCAAGTTCACCCTGTTTGTTCTAGCGCAATCACATTAAGCCCGTTGTTCGTACACTTTCATGGCAAGTCGACCTGTTAGTGAATATGATCTCATTTTTGTTTTTGATCTTCTTCATTGATCATAAGTTGATGTCATTGATTTTTCAATGAGTTTTTCGTGCCGTTGGGCTAAATGCTCGGGTGAGGAGCACCTAACTTAGAAGGAAACGTATCTTATATTCTTGGGCCTTTTAGCTCTCTTTTCATGATTTTTCATCTTTTTGGAGATCATACACTTATTTGCATCGGTCGCTCGCTTAGAAGTGTTTTTAGGATGGTGCTGACTGCTAGTATAAACTACTTGGGGTTGGGTTTGCGTAGACACTTGAGACTTTGGTACACGTAGGTGGTGAAACCGACTCGCATAAACTAGAGATCTAAGGTGTCTGAATGATACTGGTTTTGTTAGAACTGTCGTTTCCTCGGAGTTTCAAAACTTGTTTTGAGCTCAGGTGCATTCTCGTGATGCTTTTGCTTTTGAGGAACAAATGAAAGTTTTTGTTTACGTTGAATAATGTGGGGATTGTTTGCGTAACGTGAAAAATATATAGACGAGCTTTATTTGCTAGAAATAGAAAGTGTAAAAATAGAAATTACGAGAATTCAAAGTGTAGTGAAATGGAAATAAAGGAAATAAAGGGAAATTCAGAGTACAGTGGAATGGAAATAAGGCTCCGCTCCCACACTATCTCGATCAGTGTCCTCACTGATTCTTGAAGCATGCGAGAGGGAGATACAACTGAAAATGAAAATACAAATAACTGAAATATAGTAAACAATGAAGGAAAAAAAATGAAAAATCTAGTCACGGCCTCTGTCACGTCCGCGCTGGCGTCCTCTGGCTCTAGCAAGGGCTACTCTGTCCTCATAGCTCATAGCTCCAGTGTGGTAGACGGTGTCTCGGAGTCCTTCGACCTGCAAGGTCAGATTTGCTAGGCTCTCAGTGATCGTAGCTTGGCCGGTGTGAAGTTGTTGCATTTGAGTCCGGTGCAAAGCTTCGAACTGGTCAGCTCGCTGATTCTGCTGCTGCAGCATCGTGAGTATCTGTGCCTGCTGGTCTAGGGAGCGACGGAGGTCCTCTTCTGTGTAGTCTGGCACGGGATGATGACGGCTGCGGCGAGAAGATGTACCTACGGGAGGAGGAGGCTGCGATGCCTCTGGCTGCTCGGACCTGTCCAACTCAGCTTGGATTTCATCGTCGGAATCATGAGTGGGATCCTGAGTAGGAACAGCGGCAGCAGGAGGGGCAGTAAGGTCGAACAACCAGTTGGTACGGTCCTCTGGATGGATGCGGGTGCGGGACGGAAGGATGATGCTTCGGACGGTCTTGCCACGCACAACCGGATGGTATTTGCCGTCAGCTCGGGAGCGGATGAGATGAGAGGCTCTGCAGTGGTTGGTGTCAAGGAACACCGAGGGGATGGAATGGAGGTGCTGGAGGCGGTCGCCAAGGTTCATCCCAAGTGCAATAGCCGTGACAATCCCGCCAAAGTAGAATGGCTTCGAGCCACGGTTGCAGTTGGCCTGAATGTGAGCCAGCAGAAACGAGGCAGCGTTGACAGGTTCATTGTTGAAGACACAGTGAAGAAAGAAGGGCTCCTTGGAGTTCACTTTGTGGTTGCTGTCTCTGGCGAAGATAGTGTTACTCAACGCTCTGTGAAAGTACCTGATGGTTGGGTTATGGATATGAGTGGCGTGCAGGGAGTCCCAACCATCAGCATTGAGGCCGGTCAACTGATACCACAACGCGAAGGCTTCGTGCTGGAACTGATCGGTGAGGCGACGATGAGCGTTGTTGCCGCGAGGTAGCTGTAGGATGCCGGCAATCTGGTTTTGGTGCATCTGATAGTTGACGCCAAACATCCGGAAGCAAGCGGCACCTGAATGCTGGTTAAGTTCGCTGCTGCTTGTGACGTAAGTGAACGAACTCAAGAACTCAAGAGTGAGTTGTTCGTAGGTTGGCTGTGGGTTGGTGCAGAGGTTCCAGATGCCTGCTCTTTGAAGCATCCAGGTTACACCTTCAAGGAGTCCGAGCTCCGTAAGCGATGGAAGGTGCGGGTAATGAGTCGGCTGGAGTGACCTCTGATGAAATGCAATGTAATTTGCTCGTTGTCTTTCGCCTAACTCGCCTTCACTGAAGGTAATGTTGCTGACATCTGGGGTTTCTGCATTCCTTGCCATTGTTGGAAGATGGAGAGGTTTCTGAGGTTTGGGGTTTTTCTGCAGAGAGGGAAAAATGACAGAACGGTAGTTTGGAGGTTGAATTTGGAGTTGAAGTTTATAGTTCAATGTGGGGAGGACGAAAATTCGTAGTGGGGTAGGAGTTAGGATGATTGAAAGTGATAATGGGGGGAGTGGAAGAGAACACGAACCCTGTTTTATCAGATATCAGTTTCTGACTGCGTGACGGTCGTCACCCGCGTGACGCTCGTCATGAGGCTGTGACGGTCGTCACAGCAGCAAAATCTGCAGAACGCAGAATTTTGCTCTGAGGGCGTACTCGTAGTGACTTTAAGGCTTAGTATTGATACGGTGATGTAATATAACATCCAACAAACAACAATTAATGCGAAAACAGAATAATTGAATAAAAACTAGAATTGAAATAACATAAAATTGAAACGATTGTATGTAGTACATAATGAAAACTAACAATGCGAAAAATCCAAATGATTAAATGAAACTAAACTAGACTAGACTAAACTGAAACTACTGCTACGAGCTAATAACTAATCTTTTCGTGCCTTCAATTCATCGAATTTCTGTGAATAGTAGTCGAGTTGGTCGCAGACTAGATCCATGAAGCCTACCAGTTCGCTGTGCATGCTTGCGATATCAACTTTTACATTAGTCAGAGCTTTATCAACGTCGTCCAATCTGAGTAACACGGCATCCATTTTGTCGGTGGTTTCCTCAGGGATAGGCTCAGGATAAGTATTGTAGTGTGGAGGAGTTGTAGGGTCTACTTCAGTTTCAGATGCAGCGTCCTCATAGTACATGTAGTCGTGTGCCTCAGAGATGTGGTCACTGTCATACATATAGTTCTGTGGTGTTGACTGTGGTGAAGGAGGTCCCATAGGCTCATCCAATTCGTAGAGCCAGTTATCCTTGTTGTGGATGCTTGTCATCAGATGATCAGGTAGTGTGAATAGCTGTACTGGTTTTTCGTTAATAAGGTACTCATACGGTCCAGGTCCCATAGTCCCTAAGATGCGCCTGTTAAAGCAGAATTGTATGTTCATGGGTCTGATGGTACCAAAACGAGTGCTGGCATTTAAATGGAATCTAAGGCCAAGCTCGTGGGCAATCATTGTTACTAGGCCTCCTATAAGAATAGGTGTCTGAGGTTCCAGCGTGAGGCGTTTGAAAGATCTCATCATGAAAGGCACTGCATTTACTGTTCGTCCCTGAGAAGCACAGAACATGATGAATAACTCCTCCTTAGACACTGTAGCAATATTTTCTTCTTTTCCAAACAAGGTGTGAGCTAGTATCTTATGGAAGTATCTGAAGGCTGGGTTATGAATGTCATCATTATGCATTCTGGATGGTTCGGGGTGATAGTCGCCTGTGATTCTACCCCAGAATTGATCGAGTTGCAAATCAATATCGTCATCTTCTGCACTGATGAACACATGCGGTCCGCTAGGGAATCCTAGGAGGTTAACTAGTGACATCCGGCTATGGGTTTGGTCCATTCCAAACAATCGGAAGGTAATCAACTCTGTGTTGGATCCGAAGCCATAGTTGGGTGTGTATCTGAAAGAACTGAGGAATTCATAGGTAAGATCCTTGTAGGTAGCGAAACGTGTTTTCAGAGCAGTGTTCTCCCAACCTAGTTGATTGAACAGGTATTGAATGCTATCTGTGATCCCTAGTTTATCCATAGTAGCCTTATCATAATACAGCGTTAAGGCGAATTCTCTTTCGGTCAGTGCTGCAAATCTTGCCTTTTGAGCGAGTCCTCTGAAGTGAACCTTTGTGAAGTCGTACTCGGCCATATTCGCAGGTAATTCGGAGAAAACAGAAGGAATATTTTGAAGATTTTAAAAATCCTGAAAAGTTTGAAACAAGAAATTGAAGTCAGGATTTTTAGAAACGAAAAGCGGTAGAAACAAAAGACAAAAGAGAGAAAATAAAATAAGAATAAAAGTACAAAAATGAACTAAAGTAGAAAGTAGTAGTAATTTTAGAATTTTTGTTGGATTTTTCAAAGTAAAATTTTAAGGAAAAAATGAAATGCAATAACGAGGGAAATTTGGGTTGCCTCCCAGTAAGCGCTGTTTTTAACGTCTAAAGCCTGGCGATAGCTTGGTGATGAGCTATTCGGGTGTCTGAGCTGGAAGCTCAAGCAATGTTATATTGCTTACTTGAGGACTGTTGTCGTTCTTATTATAATGTTTTAGACGTTGCCCGTTTACGATAAATGGTGCATTTGTCTTATCGGTAATTTCAACAGCTCCACTCTGAAGTACTTTAGTCACTTCATAGGGTCCAGACCACCTAGATTTTAGTTTACCCGGGAAGAGTTTTAATCGTGAATTAAAGAGTAATACGATGTCTCCCACACTGAATTGTTTCCTGATTGAACGTTTATCATGCCACCTTTTAGTTCGTTCTTTGTAGATACGGGCATTTTCGTAAGCGTCTAATCGAAGTTCTTCCAACTCGTGTAAGTTCAAGATTCGCTTTTCTCCTGCCTCGGTGTAGTTGAAGTTGAGTGTCTTAATGGCCCAAAAGGCCTTATGCTCTAACTCTACAGAGAGGTGGAAGGATTTACCGTAAACCAATTTATAGGGGGTAGTACCTATTGGTGTCTTAAATGCGGTCCTATAAGCCCATAAAGCTTCTTGTAGCTTTGACGACCAATCTTTCCTTGAGGTAGCGACAGTCTTTTCCAAGATCTGTTTTATTTCTCTGTTCGAGACCTTTACTTGTCCGCTAGTTTGCGGATGATAAGGCGTAACTACTCGGTGCCGGACTCCATATCTAGAGAGAAGTTTATCGAATATTGGTGATATGAAGTGAGATCCTCCGTCACTAATGATGAGTCTGGGTACACCGAATCTAGGAAAGATTGTGTTTTTGAAGAGTTTGATTACTACTCGTGCGTCGTTTGTTGGAGCAGCTATGGCTTCTATCCATTTAGACACGTAATCGACAGCGACGAGTATGTAGTTATTACCAAAAAAAGGTGGGAATGGTCCCATTAAATCTATTCCCCAGACGTCGAAGATTTCTACCTCTAAGATTCCTTTCTGAGGCATTTCATCGCGTCGTGAGATGTTGCCAGTTCGTTGGCATCGATCACACTTTTGCACAGCGATGTGAATGTCTTTCCAGAGATTAGGCCAGAATAGGCCGGCTTGGAGAATCTTAGCGCACGTCTTGGACGTACTAGCATGACCACCATATGGTGCTGAGTGGCATTGGGAAATAATATTTTCTATTTCTTCCTCTGGGACACAGCGACGATATATGTTGTCGGCCCCTCTCTTGAAGAGTAGAGGTTCGTCCCAATAATAGTGTTTCAGATCGTGGAAGAATTTCTTCTTTTGCTGATAAGTAAGATCTGGTGGAAGCACGCCCGCAGCGAGGTAATAAACGATGTCAGCATACCAAGGTATTGTGACTTGGGCATAGACGGCTTCTACGGCTTTTTCGAATTCTGGATCTTCCGAGATTGAATTGGGTGTGTCACTTTCTAGTTTGGCTATCAGACGTTCGTACGGGAAATCGTCATTTATCAGTACTGGTTCGTGTCTGATGCCTTCTATTCGGGATAAGTGATCCGCAACAACGTTCTCGGTTCCTTTCTTATCTTTGATTTCTAAGTCAAACTCTTGTAATAACAGGATCCATCTCAATAGTCTTGGTTTGGTATCCTTTTTGCTTATTAGGTACCTTATGGCAGCGTGGTCTGTGTATATGATGATTTTTGCTCCTACTAAGTAAGAACGGAATTTGTCAAGCACAAATATAACTGCTAGAAGTTCCTTTTCTGTGGTAGCGTAGTTCATTTGGGCAGGATCTAAGGTTCTACTGGCATAGTAGATAGCATGGAGTTTCTTGTCCTTCCTTTGTCCTAGAACTGCGCCTACAGCATAATCACTCGCGTCGCACATGATTTCAAACGGTAGTCTCCAATCGGGCAGTTGCATGATTGGTGCGGTGATAAGGGCTGATTTCAATGTTTCGAATGCTTTTAGACAGTCGTCGTCGAAGACGAACTCAGCATCTTTCATTAACAGGCCGGTCAGAGGTTTTGTGATTTTCGAAAAATCTTTTATAAATCTTCTGTAGAAACCGGCGTGTCCTAGAAAACTCCGTATTTCTCGTACGGATATTGGAGGTTGGAGATCTTTTATAATCTCTATTTTAGCTTTGTCTACCTCAATTCCTCTATCTGATATGACATGTCCTAGAACTATTCCTTGTCGAACCATAAAATGGCATTTCTCCCAATTTAGGACGAGGTTTACTTTTACACAACGTTCTAGTACCCTTTCTAAGTTTTGTAGGCATCCTTCGAAACTTTGTCCACATACCGAGAAATCGTCCATAAACACTTCCATAATGTCGTCTATGAAATATGCAAAGATTGCCATCATGCATCTTTGGAAGGTTGCTGGAGCGTTACAGAGTCCGAACGGCATTCGGCGGTAAGCAAAAGTACCGTAAGGACAGGTGAATGTAGTCTTTTCTTGGTCATCAGGATGGATGGGAATTTGGAAAATCCTGAGTAACCATCTAGATAGCAGAAATATGAATGTTTGGATAATCTTTCCAACATTTGGTCTATGAAGGGTAACGGGAAGTGATCTTTGCGCGTAGCCTTGTTAAGCTTCCTATAATCAATACACATCCTGCTTCCAGTCACGACTCTTTTTGTTATTGATTCGCCTTTTTAGTTTTTAACTACTGTGACTCCTCCTTTCTTTGGTACGACGTGAACTGGGCTAACCCATTCACTATCGGAGATCGGATAGATGATTCCTGCATCTAGCAATTTCTTTACTTCATCTCTGACTACCGTGCTCAGGATGGGGTTCAGTCTTCTCTGATGCTCTCGAGAGGTTTTAGAGTCTTCCTCTATTGTAATTCGATGCATACAGATTGAAGGGCTTATACCTTTTAGATCGCTTATGTTATAGCCTAACGCGGTGGGGTACTTCTTTAGGACTTCTAATAACTTTTCGGTTTCTGGTTGTCCTAAGTCGGTGTTGACTATCACTGGTCTTTTTAGTTCATCGTCTAGAAATTCATATCTAAGGTTTTTGGGTAGTGTTTTGAGTTCTAAGGATGGGTTCTTCGGACCTGGCATATGGTTTGGTGTCAGTGCTAAGCTTTCGCTTAGGCTGTCGTCTTTGTACGGTTTACGCCAATTATCGTCTTCGGAAATATTGGGTATTTGAATCTTTATTATTTCTGAATACGTGGTCTCTTCATTTTCAAGTTCTCTTATGCATTCGTCGATTTCGTCTACTAAATAGCAGGTGTCGTCTATTGCTGGTGCTTGTAAGAACTTGGTGAGAATGAACTCTATCTTTTCTTCTCCTACTTCGAATGTTAGCCTTCCTTTCTTCACGTCTATAATCGCTCCGGCTGTAGCTAGGAATGGTCTTCCTAGGATAATTGGGGTTACAGTGTCCTCCTTGATGTCCATGATTATGAAGTCGGTTGGAATGTAGAATTGTCCTATGCGTACTGGAACATTTTCCAGTATTCCGATTGGGTATTTCACTGATCTGTCAGCTAATTGTACAGACATTTTGGTTGGTCTGAGGTCTCCCATATTCAACTTTTTGCATATAGATAAGGGCATAACACTGATACTGGCTCCTAAATCGCATAGAGCTTTGTCTATTACGAACTTTCCTATGACGCAGGGTATGGAGAAACTACCTGGGTCTTTTAATTTAGGAGGCATGCGGTTTTGAATAATAGCGCTACACTCTGCAGTAAGTGTAACTGTTTCGTTATCCTCGATCTTTCTCTTATTCGACAGGATTTCTTTGAGAAATTTAGCGTATGACGGCATTTGAGTTATCGCTTCTGTAAAAGGAATAGTAATATTTAACTGTTTAAGGAGCTCTACAAATTTCTTAAACTGTCCTGAAGTTTTAGAGTTTATTAGTCTTTGCGGATAAGGGATAGGTGGTTTATATGGCGCTGGAGGTGTTTGAGTTTTTTCACTTGCGGTATCCTCCTTCTCGTTGTCCTCCTTCTTCTCTAACTCGGATTCCTTCTCTGCTTGTTCAGTTGGTTTTTGTTGCATGACTGAGTTTTCGGTCCTCGGATCGATCGGTTCGTCCAATTCTTTTCCACTTCTTAGTATTACAGCATTTGCTTGGCCTTTTGGATTCTGTTCAGGTTGTCCAGGAAATGTGCCAGCAGGTGCGGCAGCAGAGGCTTGTTGTTGAGCCACTTGTGATATCTGTGTTTCTAACATTTTATTGTGGGTGGCTAAAGCGTCTACTTTTCCTGTCAACTGTTTAATTTGCTCGCTAGTGTGTATGTTTTGATTCAGGAATTCTTTGTTTGTTTGAGCTTGAGTTGCTATGAACTTTTCCATCATCAATTCGAGGTTCGATTTCCTAGGTGCATTCTGAGCAGCTAGTTTTTGATATCCTTGCGGAGCAGTAGGCATTTGCAATGCATTTTCGCTTTTGTAAGAAAAGTTTGGATGATTTCGCCAACCTGGGTTGTAGGTATTTGCGTAGGGATTTCCTTGAGCATAATTTACCTGGTCTGGCGGGATTCCGGCTAGCAATGGGCATTCGGGTGCATTATGAGTGGTGCTTCCGCATAACTCGCAATTTGGAGTTACTGCAGCGACAGTTGCAGTGGGGTTAACGGTCAGACTATCGATTTTCTGTGCTAGAGCATCTACTTTAGCATTGAACTTTTCAAGGCTGCTGATTTTGTACATCCCACCTTTCGCTGTGGTTCTCTCAGTTGGAGTGCGTTCACCTCCCCATTGGCAATGGTTTTGTGACATGTTTTCTATTAATTGATAGGCTTCATCGTATGGCTTATCCATAAGTGCACCGCCCGCGGCAGCGTCTATTGTCAATCTAGTATTGTATAGAAGCCCATTATAGAAAGTATGGATTGTCACCCAGTCTTCTAGACCATGGTGAGGACATGTTCTCATCATATCTTTGAATCGTTCCCATGCTTCGTAAAGAGATTCAGTATCTTTCTGTCGAAATCCGTTGATTTGAGCTCTAAGCATAGCAGTTTTGCTTGGCGGAAAATATCTCGCTAAGAAGACGTTCTTCAATTGCTCCCACGTCGTAACGGAGTTGGATGGTAACGATTGTAACCATGTCCATGCTCTGTCTCTAAGAGAGAATGGGAAAAGACGAAGTCTTATCGCGTCTGGAGTTACTCCATTTGCTTTCACTGTGTCTGCGTATTGTACAAACTTCGTTAGATGTTCGTTCGGATCCTCAGTTGCGTTTCCTGAGAATTGGTTTTGTTGCACAGCCGACAGCAATGACGGTTTCAGCTCAAAATCGTTTCGGGTAATAGCTGGGGCAGCAATGCTACTTCTAGGCTCTATTTGAGATGGTGTAGCGTATGCCTTCAGCGGTTTGTTTGGAGGTCCTTCAGCCATCTCTGGTTCTTCTTCTTCTGATTTGGGAATGGGAGTGAGAGGTTCGGGAGTGTTATGTTTGAGTTGTTTGAGTTGGTACTCAATGATTCTACTTCTTAAATGTAAGAAGCGTTCTAGTTCTGCGACTGAAGGTTTTACGATATCGCTTTTCGGGCGATTTCTTGGCATACAATCGACAGAACTAGTAAAGGAAAAATGAAAATTGTTAACCTAGTCTATACGGCGTAACAGAAGGTTACACTATTGACTAAACGGGTCCCCGGCAACGGCGCCAAAAACTTGATCGCGACTTTCTATTTCTGATACAACTAACTGCAAGTGCACAGTCTATCACGTAGTAATAATAGATATCGATCCCACAGGGACTCGTAATCAAACTAGTGTTCTCGGGAGTTACTATGTTTAGCTAGGTAGAATATGTTTAAGGGAATAAGATTGTCACTAAAAGGGAACTAAGATTACTATTTAGATTATAATTAATTAAATCGATACGTAGTAATTGTGTTCTTCAGGGATTTGATAAGTTATGGTGTATGAAATAATTTTCAAAGTTTATTCAAGCAGAAAATGGAGATTTGAAAACTCTCGCCTCACGATGGTTATTGACGCTAATCATAATCCTAAGGGCCAAACGTATACTTTCGTATTCCGTTCGGGGTTAAAATTATTTTTTGGAAATCTCTAAGTTCTAATTCATTTTAAAGTGCTTTCGCTGTTATTAAAACAAATGCCTAGTGTTTACTATCTGACCTTACCGCAGCTTTCGCTTATTGGTTCGTATCTTAATTAATTTCCCACTTTCGTGGCAAAACTACTTTTAAATAAGTTCTCGCTTTCGCGACGAAGTTTATTCAGTGAATCAATTTTAAACACTCAGACCATAGATTACTTTTTGTGAAAAGAAAGTTTTTCAACCAATTGTTATCAAACCCCATTCGAATTATCACTACATATCGATTACCTAAGTTTAGCTAGACATGGATTTGGGAAAGATAAAATATAAATAAGAATAATAAATAATAATTTGCATTATAATAAAACTGAAGTCGATCAAAATGAAAACCTGTAAATATGCCAATTGGCCTTTGGGCAGATCCTCCACAGATGTTGGCAGGATTCTGGTCTTTAGTGCCAATTTGATCGTACAGTACAATAGAAATTACAAAAGAGCGGAAATGGGAATAAGGAAATGTAAAGAGAAACAAATGAGAATAAAACTGGAAAATAATGCTCTGGAAAGTAAATTCGGCATCACTTCGTGGTATGAATGCAGCTCCCTCTCTGAAGTCCTCTGCTTCCCTTTTTATAGAAGTGGAATCCCAACGGTTATCTCTGAGGATGATGGACCTTGAGGCAGATAATTTAGGGAGTAGTGGTCCACTCTGTGGGAATTGGAACTGCTCTTTTGACGTGTAATCTGAGTGAGGCGTTTTTGCCTGCATGACGGTCGTCACAAGGTGTGACGGTCGTCACCCGTGTGACGGTCGTCATGAAGCTGTGACGGTCGTCACATCAGCAAAAACAGCTTGCTGCGCTTTTCATTGTATTTTCACTCCTTTTTCGTCCATATTTCATCTGTGATTGCTTCTCTCCTTCATGTTGCCTTGTTTAGACGTGATCGTTGAATACCTGCAAAACATCAGACAAATACACGGAAATAACCCGAAATCGGATCGAAAACGGTTAGATTTTAGTTGAATTATGCATGAAAATATCTATATGATTTCGTGTTATCATGCACCCAGGCCCAAAGGACTGAATGCTACTATAAATATCAAAAGGAGCAATCCTAGAAGAGAAGCTCTCTACAAAAGATCATAGAATGCATATAGAGAGTCCTTGTGAGTGAAGAAGGTTGTTCTTCACGTGAGTATTGTGAGTGGAGAAAGTTTGGTTCTTCACGTGTGTCTTAGGAATACTTGTTTACCAAGCAACTGTCTGCTGCATTGGTTAGGTAGGTTCTAGGCTATTGTGTCACTCAAAGCTTTCAAGAAAGAGTGTGTGTCCCTTGATCAAAGATGTGAAGCAAGATCAAGGTGTGTGATTGAAGTGTTTCTTCATCTTTTTTCTGTAACTGTAATTCGATATCACTATGGTGTGATTGAAGGGGAGTGAGTGGGAATACTCAGATCTAGAGTGTCTCTAGGTTGAAGTATCATTGGGTAGGTCTTAAGTGAGGGGAGCAAACTGGGATTGTTTGGCTCTGAATAATTCTACTGATAGTGAATTTCCTCCCTGGCTTGGTAGCCCCCAGATGTAGGTGTTGTTAACACTGAACTGGGTAAACAATTACTGGTGTGATTTACTGCTTTCCTTTACATCTTTTTATTTATTCCAATAGTCTGTATTAAAGTGGATGTTATAACATCCGTGATAACATCCATCGCGTGCTTTCCAGAATTTCAATTGGCATCAGAGCAGGCACCCTGCCTGTTTATTCTGGGTGAGATCGAGGGAAGATAAATGCTGGTACTATGGATAAAGACATAGGATTCACTAATAGACCTCCAATTCTGGATGGTTCTAATTATGATTATTGGAAGCCTAGGATGATTGCATTCTTAAAGTCTTTAGACAACAAGGCATGGAGATCTGCAAACTCTGGCTGGGAACATCCTGTAAAGACTGACAAGGATGGAGTATCTGTGCTTATACCTGAAGAGGAATGGACCAAAGAGCAAGAAGCCCTGGCTCTTGGGAATTCTAAAGCTTTGAATGCTCTATTCAATGGTATAGACAAAAACATCTTCAGACTGGTACACCATTGTGAACTGGCTAAGAAGGTTTGGGACACTCTCAAAACTACTCATGAGGGAACCTCAAAAGTTAGGATGTCTAGACTACAAATGTTGACCACCAAATTTGAAAGTCTTAGAATGAAGGAGGATGAGACTATTCATGAGTTACATGAATATCCTTGAACTAGCCAACACCTCAGGAGCCTTGGGAGAAAAGATGTCTGAAAAGAAACTTGTGAGAAAGATTCTCAAGTCCTTACCTAGAAGGTTTGCAATGAAGGTCACTGCCATTGAAGAAGCCCAAGACATATGCCACATCAAGGGGGATGAACTCATTGGTTCTCTCCAAACCTTTAAGATGGGAATGTGTGATCAGGCTGTGGAGAAAAGGAACAAAAGCATAACTCTTGTTTCAAACATTGCAGATGACTCAGAAGGAGAAGATGGTGAAAATGAGGAGAACTTTTCAGAAGAAATTGCCTTGCTTGAAAGACAATTCAATAAATTTATCAAAAGGATAAATCATAAGTCAAAGCCCTGTGCCAAGAACACCTCTTCTGACAGCAGCAGAAGGAGTAACTCTGAGGAGAATTCTAACCAAGGAAAAGGAGTACAATGCCATGAATGTGAAGGATATGGGCACATTAGAAAGGAATGTCCCATCTACCTCAAAAAGAAGGGAAAATGCCTAACTGTCACATGGTCTGATGAAGATTCAGAAAGTGGATCAGAAGGAGAATCTTACAAACATGTCACTGTTCTAAACAGTGTATGTATATCTGATGGTGATTCAAGTGAAGATGAATTGACTTATGATGAACTAGCAGATTTATATAAAAAGCTACACATCAGAAGTACAGAATTGTATCAGCAAGGAGAGCAACAGAAGAAACTCATCAAGGAGTTAGAAGCTGAAAAGAAAGAGCATCTGGTCTCAATCAGTTCACTCAAAAGTGAAATCAATGAGTTGAAACCTAAAATGGATCAAATGTCAAAATCCATAAGGATGCTAAATCCTAGAACTGACACTCTAGAAGAAATTCTGCAGAGTGGTCAAACGTCAAGAAATATGTGTGGATTGGGATTTGTTGATAAGCAGAATCCTGTACTGAAGCTCAAGAGACTAAAACCTGATATCCAGACATTAACACGGATGTCACGACCAATGTCACAACATCCAACTAACAGAAACTGGAATCAAGTCAAAAGTAGATTCCAAGGGTATAGATGTTACCATTGTGGATTTCTGAAGAAGCCCAAGACATATGCCACATCATGTTCTGGTCATATTAAATCTGTATGTTTCTTGCATGGATTTCTGATCAGTGGTTTTTACACGTGATTTTACCATTTGTTTCTGTTAATCATTGGTTATATATTATCGCATTTTATTTGTTTTTATTGCATTTTACGCGTTGGTTTGGTGTTTTCACTATTTCTAGGTTCAGGTATACAATATAGGAGAATCAGATCGAAAAACGGGGAAAAACGACAAGAATTTGGAAGAGCTTTGAAGTGGACCAGGAGCCTGACACGGCCGCCCGTGTCAGCTGACATGACCCGTGTCAGGAAGTGCCTAGAAAGACAAGTTTTAGTGGAAACTAGGGAGCTGACACGGGCGCCCGTGTCAGCTGACACGGCCCGTGTCAGGACACTTGGGACTTGGAAAAATCACGCGTAAATGATATCAGAAAGCCAACACGGCCGCTCGTGTTTCCTGACACGGCCTGTGTTGGTTAAAACGCCTCATTCCCTGTTTTTCTTGTATTTTTGACACTTGTGATCCTTGAGGGTATTTTGGGCATTTCCCTGGTACTGAGTTTGAATGGAGGCTATTTGATACGTATTTTGAGAAAAGAGAGAGGACTTTTTGGATAGAAAATAATTTCACGAGAAAGATTGGAGCAATCAAGGATTTGGGAAACTGAAGGTCCTCATGAGCGGAAGCGATTGAAGATCAAGGCAACCAATTATCTTGGAATGTTTAATCTTATTGTTGATTTTATCTGTATTATTATGAGTGGCTAAACCCCCCAATCCTAGGGGGTGTCCCTGAATTGACTCTGTAATAACCTTGTGTCGCTACTGCGAAAATCGGCGCCGGCTATGACTGAAGAGTCGCCACCGTGCGTTATTTATCCCACAAGAGGGAAAGGAAACGCTCAGAGTAAACTTAACGCAAAGAGGGAAAGGAATGGCCATCGCAACCAAATCCGGGATTCGGGAGTCGGTTACGCAAGGGGAAGGTATTAGCACCCCTCACGTCTGTCGTACTCGACGGGATGCACGCTTGTTTTCTGTCTAAGGGTGTGTTATTCTATCTACTCTACAAGTCTGGGTTAAAAAGAAAAGAAAGTGACTCGGCAAAGTATCGCACTTTATGCCTACGTATTCCCGTCTGGAACGAGAAATCAGAGTCAACGTAGTTCGCCTAACTACGGGTTAAGGGGGGAAGGTTGCTCGCCGAGATGTCGCGTCTCGTGCCTACGTACTTTCATACGACATGAAAGATCAGAGCAAACGTAGTTCGGGCTACGGAAGACACAAGTTTGTCTGACAGTTTTTTAACTCCTTCTGAAAAGGGTTTTCCTGATTAAAGGTCCAAGAGGACAAAAACAGAGTTTGAATGTTTGTTTTGAGTTTTTTACGAAAGAACTGTTTTTTAGGATGTTTGCAATCTCAGTCGCACTAGAGACTATGACCCAGGAGTGAACGCTTCATATGTCACCCAAAGGGTACCACACTAACATCTAGATTACTAGAGAGAGACCCTCCACCAACCTTTTCCCAGATAGCTTAACGCTCGTGACGTACGACTTCAATTAACCTTATTACTGTGTTTTTGAATTTGTTTTGAGATGAGAAAAGAAAGACACCCTAAAACTATGGTTGAAAGGGGAATCTACCTACAGTTATCATGCATGGGTCAAAACCTAATGTCTGTCATAATTCCCTCTTGCACAGAGGAAATCAGAGATCCTAGGGGAAACAGCAAAAGAAAGCAAGCAGTAAACAGTAAACAGTAAACAACATGCTATGCAACAGTACCAGAGAGGCAAGGGAGAAAACAACAAGCAAGAGGAGACAAGCTCCACCTCAAACCTAGGGATAAACAACACAAGCAAAAGAGAATACAGAGAAAGAACCAGAGATACAGAGGAGGCAGCCCAAGCAGCAGCAACAAACTTCTACAGCTGACAGCAACAACAAGCTCTATACAACACAGTTGAAAAGACAGCAAAGTCGACAACAAGACTTCATCTTCAAGCTAGCTTCTATCTTCAAGATCCATCAAACTTCATCTTCAAGCTCTAGCAAGCACACTCCAAGCAGAGGAACAATCACCAAGATCAAGGTTGAAATGTTGAAAACTTAATGAAAACCAAAGGAAATCATCAAGTACCAACATTGAAATGGAAAGGTATCCTCAAAGTTCTACTCAACTATGGGCATACCACACATCCCTCCAAAGGAGAGATGGAGTTTCCCTAGGAGGACTTTACATCATTGGATGGAATAGAAGCACACAATGCATTCTATGTTTGATGAAGAAATCAAAACTAGCTTTAATGGCTCTTTCTAAAACCCTAATTTCCTAAGCTCCTAAAACAACCCCTAAAGGAAAAGGAAACTTCCACTCCAAGATCCAATCTTCAATCCAAAGCATCTATATCAAGTCCAGAAAACCTCCCAAAAAGGATTCCAAGCAAGCAAGCTCCAAAGTCCCCAACCAAGCCAAACAAGCAAAGGCACTCAAGAGAGAACAACACAAACACAAGCAACTTGCAAAATTCAACAAAAATAGGAAACAAAGTTGTACAATTCTAATTAAATTCCTAGGGGAACATACCAGTTTGAAAAGCCTAGGGTTAAAATATTAAAGCCTAATTATACTTCTAAGTCACCTAAATAATTTCTAGATTGAAAGGTATCAAGGTAATCCACAAGTTTGGGGAGGCTCTAATCTCAACACCTAAAACAGAACCTAAAGTTGTTCTAAAAATCCACCAAATATTATAAGGGAACATACATGTTTACCCTAACACATACTAAAAAATTAAAGCCAAATTCATCACCAATTGGAGGAATAAAATTCAACAAAACAGATGGTCAAATATGCAACACAATGGACATTAGCACAAAAGAAAAATCATAAATAATTCAAATAAAACCCTAAAAATATAAAATCAACGCTTAAAAATTCTTAAGACATTCAGGAACTACAGAAAAAAATTTCATAATTTTTTGATGATTTTTACTATTTTTTATGTAATTAAAGCAAACAGCTAATAAAATAGAAAATCAAAGAAAAGAAGTTAAAGAAATGGCAAGAGAGGGTGCAGTCAGCAGGAACTTCATGTTACAATTGCTTGGGCCTAAAGGGAAGGGGGTGCGCGTAGCACTTTAAACCAAGGCCCATACGCCTCATGCACAAAACCAATTAATCAGAATTAAAAGGAAAAAATGTCACATGGTGGAATCGAACCGAGGTTCCCTTGGGTTATCTTCATTCGCACCTGGACACGTGGCACGCTGAGGGCGCTCGGATGCGCGGAAGAGGTCAACCGAGAAGGGCGATCGAACGACGCGTGTGCGTCTTCTTCCTTGGACTCGCCGGAACTGTTCCGGCCGGCCTCTCCACCGTCTAGCTCGCCGGCAATCCACAAACAACCATAACTTCCTCAAAACTCAACCGTTTCGCAGAAATTTACGTCAAAAATCATCTACTTCTCGCGAGGATTCCAAATATCTCATCAAAAATCATTAATAATGCAAGATTAAAGAGAAACGAATCAAACAAAGTTTGACACCAAAACCTCAAGTTCAACAAAACTTCTTCAAATTAATTCTAAACTCATCCTTATGTCATGGAGGTTATAGATCAAGCAAAAACTAAGCCAAATCATGCCAAAACAGTCCATATAAAATCTCACAAGTTTGGAGCTCCAAATTTCGACTGTCATAAACATCAACAATTATAATCCAGAAACGATCTACATACTTCAAGGAGTGCAAAAAAACGAAAATGGCAAAGAATCATCAAGTATTAAGAGAGATATGTTGAAATTCAAGTACCTAGTGGAGAACTTCCACTGAGCCTTTAATCCTTGATGAAGCTTCGCGAAACTCTCCAGAATCGTTCAATGATCTTCAATAATGCTTTCTCAATTCACAATTTGGCTTGAAACGATCTAGATCTTGGAATTCACTTTTTGAGTGTTCTTCACTTTTTCAAGCTTGTTCTTGATCAATTCTGCTCCAATTTCCAAAACTAATGACTTGTGAAGGTTATAAATCTTATATACAATGGATATGGATCCAAAGAAAGCCCAATCCTTGCCTCTAGGCCCAAAATGAATTTTCAAAATTTCACCACTTTTTGCTCTTGAAGGTACACGAAAATGGCAATGTTTTGGCTCCAAGATGATTCAATTCAACTAATAATAGCATGTGGAGTGTGAATGGTTGGGATTTGATCCTTGTATTTGATCCAATGGCTATTTTTGATTATGTAACTTCATGGTGAAGTAATCTAAATGGCAACTCCTAAAACTTGGACTATGCTCAAAATTCTACCAATGCCAATGTTCTTAGAATGTGATTTCCATTCAAAAAATGTACTCACATGACATATTTTGGTCCTCTAACTCAAAAAGTCAAATTTCCCTCCTTAACCCATTTGAAAAATTCCCTTTTTTAGGCCATTTTAAGTGAATTTTTGCTACAATCCAAACCAATCCCACACGACCACTTGGCTAGCCTAAAAACCCCATTTTGAACAACTTTCATGTTGAACAAAAATCCATTTGACAAGCGGAAGTTGGAGATTTTGACCTATGATTGAAAATGGCCTATAATCTCACTTTCCCAAAATACCCCTGACTTGTAAACCTCATAACTTGAGTTCTACAAATCAGATGAAAAACTTTAAGTACAATTTAGAAATATAAGATCATGAGGAACTACTTTCATGTTGGCCAAAAGTTTAGGTGAAACCTCCTTCTAGGTCAAAAATAGCCTTGAAGTCAGATGATTTTCACAGACAAATTTCAGTGGCATCTGAGGACTTATAACTTGTCTGGGCCATAACTTGAGTTCTATAAATCCAATGGAGGACTTCTAGTACTCAAATTAAAGGTATTGAGATGATCTACAAGTTTCATGTTGGCCAAAGATCCATTTGAAACTTTTATCTTGACTTATGTGGTCTTGAAGTTAGGCACTAAACATGGGATTTTACACTGAAACCCTAACTTAGCAACTTCCCACACTCTTGATTCTTCTTGATTTGATCTTGGCACAACACCAAAAATGTCTTATCACATCATTTCATAAACTCCATAACCTAAAAGTAGGCCTTGATACTCTTTAATTGCTCAATTGATTTAGGATTAACCCAGATGAAACCCTAATTGCTTGCACCTCAACTGTGGCTCTTGCATTTGACACAATGACTTGATTGAGCTCTCTCATGGCCCTCTAGGCATTCTATGAGCTTCATACACATCCTCTTCTCACATTCAAAACTTTACAACCCTCTGATGGTCTTCAGTTGATCCTCAAGTTAGGAGAAGATTCACACTCAAACATCTAAGCCCTTAGGCATTCAAACCACCTTCTGATAACCTTGACCACTCCTCAATCTTGAATGAGACTTCTTGCTAGGCTTCTTTTGACAAGAATAACAATTGATCCCCTGATATATGAATGATAACATGATATGCAAATGATATAACTATGCAAATGCTAATGCAATGAAACATAAACCAGGTAAGAACAAGGTTGAGCAAATTTTGGGGTGCAACAGCTGCCCCTATTCAAACGGCTTGGACCCGACTGAGTGAAGAGCGAACGACCTTCAAACAATCGAGGTAGAAGACGGTTGAATACCAAGAAACCCAGAAATTTGCCAACCGCAGAAATACACTGCAAAAACTGCTTGGGGAACAACATCCGTTGTGCTGAACCCAGTTGTTACGGCAACAACTGATCAATCTTCTAATAAAACTTTTGATTTCAACATTAACTCCCTGTGTGACGCCACAGGCATCGAATTAACTTTACGAGAAACAACTCTGTCCACAACGGGACTAAACTTCGTCAACACGAGGAAGGATCCATCAACATGGGTACAATTCCGTCTATAATTGGAATAACGATCTCTGTTAGTCACAGGTAACAACTCCACTGGGGATAATCCATCGATTACGGATAATAACTCTGTCCACACGGGTAGCAATCACTGTCAACACATGTAACACTTATTGTTAACTTTACTGGGGACAACTCCGTCGATCACGGGTAACGACTCCGTCAACACAGGTACGATCTCTGTCAACACAGGTACAGTCTCTGTCAGCCACAGGTAAACATCTTTGTCAACACAGGCGCAATCTCTGTCCATTACATGTAAAAATCTCTGTCCATCATAGGTACAATCTCTGTCAATCACAGGTAACAATCACTGTCAACACAGGTCCAATCTCTGTCCATTACAGGTACGATCTTTACACGGATAATAATCACCGTCAACACGGGTAGCAATCACTGTCAACACAGGTGCAATCTCTGTCAATCACAGATACAAATCACTGTCGATCATAGGTAACAATCTTTGTCAACACAGGGAAGAATTCCGTCAACACGGACAACAATCACTGTCAACACAGGTACTATTCCGTCAACACGGATAACAATCACCGTCAGCACGGGTGCAATTCCGTCAACACGGATACCAAACTCTGTCAACACAGGTACGATCTCTGTCCATCACAGGTGATAATCACTGTCAACACAGGTACGATCTCTGTCCATTACAGGTAACAATCTCTGTCAACTACAGGTACAATCTCTGTCAACGCAGGTAACAAACACTGTCAACATAGGGGGGAAATCTCTGTGAACACAGGGAAGAATTATGTCAAAACGGACAATGATCACCGTCAGCACGGGCACAATCTCTGTCAACACAGGCGCAATCTCTGTCAATCACAGGTGCAATCTCTGTCAATCACAGGTGCAATCACTGTCAATCACAGGTACAATCTCTATGAATCACAGGTACAATCTCTGTCAATCACAGGTACATTTGAAGAATACTTTGTTGGGAAATACGAGAAACTTAATCACACCACTCTGTGGGGGAAATCATTAGTAACACCTTCGAACGTTTAAAGCATGAAATCTTTTACTGCTGACGTAACAGCAACCTGACAATAATCCCTCTGGGGATGAAGAGAAACTTAACCAAGCAACTCTGCTAGGGGACGAACGTTATCATCACCTATCTCACGCCGAGAATTTGAATATCTAGAGATCCTTCTGAGCAAGAATCCCACTCCTCTGTAAAGGATAACACCTGAAACCAAAGAGGTAACCAACCTGGCTTATGTTTCAGAATGCGTATGTTTGACAATGGCGTAATGCTCCATACGACATGGAAATGCTACGCGTTTGGGTAGATGGAAAATGCAAAGATGCCAAGAGGCGCTTCAGCAAAATAAATGCTGAAGACAAGACCCAATCCGCTGGGGATAACCGGGTATCTGAAAGCATTCCAACAAAATAAATGCTGGAACAGTGAAACCAACTCCGCTGGGGATAACTCTCCTGGCTCATAAGCTTGAGATTACGAACTTTGATGAGGATGTTCATCCTGTCGGAGGAAAAAACAACCTGTTGGGGAGAAGGAGAAACAATCCTGCGCGGGGATGATCCTTCTGAACCAAAGACGACTTGGTTATATTCTGCGGGAGTTACCCATGCTGGGAATGGAGTGTGCACATACTCACTGCTGGGAATGCACCTCCTGTTGGGGACATCAAATCCACCGAGGATACTCTCTTGGCAACTTTCCTGGGGAATACTCTTCTGGGGAGAACCACCCATATCCAATAGGGATAAGTTCCATCTCACATCTTCTGAGATAAGATGTGACTTCCATCTGCTGAGGAGTGATACAATCACTTTGTCACAAGACTCTGGCTGGGGAAACACAAATTCCCTGCCTATTTGCTCCAAAGGTGAGAACCCTGCAAAATACAAGCGAGACAAAAACAAATCTATACAACAAGATCTATTCCGGTTAGTATCCGTGACGTTCGTTCAGTCAATTCGAAGTTTTAGCAATTATTTGCAAGGGCCAGCAAGTTTATGCACATGCAAGTTTATCAAAAACATCGTCATTTTTTCACAAACAAAACAGTAAAGAATAAGCATCAAGTACTGAATAACATGCTTTATTGATAACAGGCCTGTAAATAGGAAAAATTTTGTACACTGGATGCAACTCCTGAAAAGAGGAAGTTACGCACAAACAAAATACAAGTATTACAGAACTACAAAGAAAATTTGTATACATGTCGGCAACGTGTTACAGACGAACACCATGAGTTGATCCTCCTAAGACTCGTCTGACTCAGATGCTTTCCCGATACTCGATCTTCGGAAGAGATTGTTTCGGATATACGACCCTCAAGTACTCCCAAACCACTAAGCAATGCAGTATCAAACTCGGACCGCAGTCATTTGCTTTTTTAAATCCCTAACTTTTGCGTGAACCGCCCTTTGCAGGTTTTCAATTCACCGGGATACCCTTTTTTGCCGAAATTGCCCTTTTCAGGTTTTCAACTTCGCGGGTGTACATTTTTTTAATTTTATCCCTAACTTTTGCCTGAACCTTTTATTCCTTTTTTATGGTTCGCCGGGATGCCCCATTTTTGCCTGGACTTTCTTTTTCTGTCCAGCGGGTCTCTTTAAGCAAAGTATTTTTTAACTGCGTCTGAGTTCATAGGGGATGTGAAATCCTCACCATCCATGGTGGACAACAGTAAGGCTCCTCCAGAGAAAACCTTTCTCACAACATATGGACCTTCATAGTTGGGAGTCCACTTGCCCCTATGATCTAATTGTGGTGGGAGAATCTTTTTTAGCACAAGATCGCCCGTCTGAAAGCTTCGAGGACAAACCTTCTTATCATAAGCTTTCTTCATCAGGCTTTGATACAGCCGACCATATGCTAGAGAAGCCAGTCTCTTCTCATCCATTAAGCTGAGTTGATTCAATCTATCTTTCATCCATTCTGCCTCATCAAGTTGGACATCACGCAAAACCCTCAGAGAAGGAATCTCAACCTCCAATGGTAGGACAACCTCCATACCATACACAAGTGAAAAAAGGAGTTGCCCCGGTTGATGTGCGTACCGTCGTACGATAACCGTGCAAAGCAAAAGGCAACATCTCATGCCAGTCCTTGTAGGTCACAACCATCTTCTGAACGATCTTCTTTATGTTTTTATTGGCCGCTTCAACAGCGTCATTCATCTTGGGCCGATAAGGAGAAGAGTTGTGATGTTCAATTTTGAAATTCTGGCACAATTCCTTCATCATCTTGTTATTCAAATTTGAACCGTTGTTAGTGATAATCCGCTCCGGGATTCCATATCTGCAGATAATATCTTTCTTGATAAATCTGGCTACCACCTGCTTGGTAACATTAGCATATGATGCCGGTTCAACCCATTTGGTGAAGTAATCAATAGCTACCAAGATAAAACAATGTCCGTTGGATTCCGTGGGCTCAATCTTTCCAATCACATCAATTCCCCACATGGAAAACGGCCAGGGTGACGACGTAACATTCAGAGGGCTCAGAGGCACATGAATCTTGTCCGCATAAATCTGACATTTATGACACTTCTTTAAAAATTTGAAACAATTTGTTTCCATTGTTAGCCAGTAGTACCCTGCTCTTAATAGCTTTCTCGTCATTGCATGACCGCTGACATGCGTGCCAAATGTCCCCTCGTGGATTTCTTCCATTAGCAACTTAGCCTCTTTCTTATCCACACACCGCAACAACACCATGTCGTGGTTTCTCTCGTACAAAACCCCATCCGGATTCAAATAGAAATTGCCAGCCAATCTCCTAAGAATCTTTTGATCACGGCAGGATGCCCCAGCCGGATACTCTTGATTCTTCAAGAAATTCTGGATATCGAAATACCACGGTTTGCCATCGGAAGCTTCCTCAATGGAGAATATGAAAGCAGGCCTATCAAGGCGAGAAATAACTATCCTGGGAGCCTCATTCCAGAAGTTAACCTTATACATTGAAGACAAAGTCGCGAGAGCGTCTGCCATCTGATTTTCTGCTCGTGGTACATGGTGCAGTTCCACCTTGTCAAAGAAAGGTAACAACCTCCTTGCATAATTCATATAGGGTATCAGATTGGGCTGACGGGTCTCCCACTCTCCCTTGATCTGGTTCACAACTAGAGCAGAGTCTCCGTACACATCAAGATTTTTAATTCTCAGATCGATAGCTTCTTCGAGCCCCATAATGCACGCTTCATATTCGGCCTCATTATTTGTAACTGGAAAGGTCAATCTGGCGGTGAATGGGATGTGCGACCCATGGGGAGTAGTAATAATTGCACCTATTCCACTTCCATATGAATTGACGGCACCGTCAAATATCAATTTCCATTTGGAACCCAACTCTGGACCTTCATCCGGCAACGGTTCCTCACAGTCCTTCATTTTTAAGTACATGATATCCTCGTCAGGAAAATCAAAACTCATCGACTAGTAATCATCAATTGGCTACTCAGCTAGGTATTCTGACAGAACACTACCTTTAATAGCCTTTTGAGAAACGTACTGAATATCGTATTCTGTTAATACCATCTGCCATCGGGCAATCCTTCCGAAAAGTGCTTGCTTTTCAAATACGTATTTGATCGGATCCATCTTTGAGATTAGCATGGTTGTATGGTTTAGCATGTATTGCCTCAAACGTTTGGTAGCCCAGGCTAGCGCACAACACGTTTTTTCGAGCATTGAGTAACGAGACTCACAGTCTGTGAACTTTTTACTCAAGTAGTAAATCGCATGTTCTTTACATCCGGTCTCGTCATGTTGACCGAGAACACAACCCATACTTTTCTCAAGAACCGTCAAATACATAATTAATGGTCTCTCGGCTACTGGGGGTATCAATATTGGGGGTTCCTGCAAATATTCTTTTATTTTCTCAAACGCCCTTTGACAATCTTCATTCCAGGTCACAACCTGATCTTTTTTCAACAACTTGAATAATGGCTCGCACGTGGCTGTTAGATGAGATATGAACCGGCCAATGTCGTTCAATCTCCCTAAAAAGCCACGAACCTCTTTTTCTGTTTTCGGCGTTGGCATTTCTTGTATTGCTTTTATCTTAGCAGGATCAACCTCAATTCCTTTTTCACTCACAATAAACCCCAGTAGCTTACCAGATCTCACCCCGAAGGTGCACTTGTTAGGATTCAGCCTCATCCTGAACTTCCTAAGCCACTTGAATAATTTTAGAAGATTGACCAGATGCTCTTCCTCCGTTTGGGATTTGGCAATCATATCATCAACGTAGACTTCGATCTCTTTATGCATCATGTCATGAAAGAGCGTTGTCATAGCTCGCTGATATGTTGCCCCGGCGTTCTTCAAACCAAAGGGCATCACTTTGTAGAAGAACGTTCCCCATGGGGTAATAAAAGTTGTTTTCTCCATGTCCTCCGGCGCCATCTTTATCTAATTATAGCCCGAAAAGCCGTCCATGCAGGAAAATACGGAGAATTGAGCGGTGTTGTCGACCAGCACATCAATATGAGGAAGCGGAAAGTCGTCCTTTGGGCTCGCCTTATTCAAATCTCGATAGTCCACGCACATCCGCACCTTACCATCTTTCTTTGGTACAGGTACTATATTGGCGACCCATGAGGGATAAGTTGTGATAGCCAGAAAACCAGCATCCCATTGTTTCTGAACTTCCTCCTTAATTTTCACAGCCATATCTGGTCGAGTTCTTATGAGTTTTTTCTTAACCGGCGGACATTCCTCACGCAATGGCAGACGGTGAACCACCATATCAGTATCCAAACCAGGCATGTCTTCGTAAGACCAAGTAAAGATATCACTATACTCCTACAGCATCTCAATAAGCCTTTGCTTGATATCACTCTGCAGTACAGCCCCTATCCGGATATTCCTGACAACCTCTTCGGACCCCACGTTGATAGTTTCAATTTCCTCCTGATGAGGCAGAATGATTCTCTCTTCTTGTTTCAAAAGTCGAGTCAGCTCTTCTGATAAGTCATTATCCTCAACAATCTCTTCTTCTGCTTGAAATATCGGGTGCTCGAAGTCGAAGCGAGTCATAGGAAGTTCGTGATCGGTGTCATCTGAAATATGAATCCTGCAATGAGAATGGTTAAATGTTTCAAATAATGCAAACAAAGCACATAACCACGTTGCCATTTTATTGTTAAACAAAAATAGGAAAAACAGGGATCACAAAATTTGCATGCGAAAAATGCCTTTATTAATGATTAAACAAAGTACACACATAAGCAGGTAGCCCTAAAAACAAAATCACTATGCCCCGGGTAGGACACAGGATTATACAATAATTGAGAAAACAAATCATTACTGTTTTGTAGTCACTAGGACAAGTTCCTGGATAGACCAGTTGCACAGATTCTGTCCTGGCACGCCGGGCTTGATCCACGAGTCCATATCGCAGTCACTATCTCCGTCTTTAGCATCGGAAACAACATTGATCGTTTCATAACAGACCCCCCCTGGAGTGATCACCACTGGTCCTTTGAACTTTGGCACGCCTGATGCGGAAGGTGACGATGTCGGGCGATATCCCAACCCAAACTTGTCCATCTTGACAGGAATTTCCAAGACTTGGCCCCATCCTTTGGTTGCTCTAGCCTGAACCACTGCCTGAGCATCTTTGTATGAAGACATGGCCACCTCTGGCCCTTTGCTGGGAACATGAGACTTGTCCTTGATCTGCAACCCCTCGAAGGCTTGGCATGGCGTCTCATGGATCTCTCCATCCACTTCGACGTACTTGAATGACGAGAGATGACTAACCAGAATGTCCTCCTCTCTGCAAATAGTAACAACAATGTCCCCAGCCATGTACTTAAGCTTCTGATGCAGCGTGGACGTCACAGCCCCTGCAGAATGTATCTATGGTCGCCCAAGTAAACAGCTGTAAGCGGGATGTGTATCCATGATGTAGAACACTGTGTCAAACACTTCCGGCCCGACCTGGAGCGGCAACGTTATGGACCCAAACATCGACCTCCTGGTCCCATCAAAAGCCCTCACTACCAAATCACTTGGCATGCATATGATTCCTCGGACATCTAGCTTCATCATAGCCTTCTTCGGCAACACATTCAAAGATGATCCGGTGTCTACAAGAACATGCGACATAATAGTGCCTCGGCATTCCACTAAAATGTGCAAGGCCATATTATGGTCCCGACCTCTAGGCGTCAAATCAAAGTCAGTAAATCCCAGGCTGTGGCTAGCATTCACATGTGCCAGTACCCCCTCAAGCTGATTGACAGTTACTTCCTCAGGTACAAAAGATGTGTCCAAGATTTTCAACAAGGCATTCCGATGGGCCTCAGAATACAGCAACAAAGATAGTATTGAAATTTTGGAGGGCGTCTGCTGCAAGTGCTCCACAATCTTATAGTCACTTTTGCGAATCAACCTCATAAACTCTTCTACATCCATGACCGATGTTTCTTTCTCTTTCGACTGGGAAGGTCATCCTTCATTCACTTTGGCTTTGCCTCTAGCAATTCTTTCAGCCTCAATTTCAGGTAAAGTGAATATTCTACCACTTCGGGTCATACCTCCCGCTTCAACAATATTGCCCACTGCCCCTGCTGGCTGGCTATCCACATTAATCTTTTCCCCGTTGCAAAAAGCTTCTAACCCATAATTCCATGGAATGGCTTTTGTACTCTCATAAGGAACGGGTCCTGCTTTTGTTATCGTGATAGTTGGCCGCTTGGCGGGCGCTGATATCGTAATAGTATTTCGTGGGATCGTAATTGTTGCGACCTCACCCTGATTTTCACATCTTACCTCCTCAGGTTTCTCAACAACAGTGCGGTCAAACTGTAAGGTTCCCTCATCAATCATGGCCTGGATACCTCTCTTCAAATAAATACAGCCCCCTGGTTGGGTCCAACAATCCAAACAGTACTCATCACATCAGGGGAAGACCCCTCCTTTCAACAATCTGCTTTTAACATAGCTCAAAGGTGTCTTCAGATCATTTACGTCCATAACCAAATCCAAATCCTCCTCTGTCAAAACAGCATTCGCTCCATGATTCGACATTGGTTTCTGTACAATATTGGGACCATCATTACCGAAGTTGATGATCTCACTATCAATCAAATCTTGGACTTTGTGTTTAAAAGCATGACAACTCTCGATATCATGTTCGGGTGCCCCGGAATGAAATTCACACTGCTTACTAGTATCATACCCGTAAGGAAGCGCTCCTGTGGGTGGGTCCAACGTTCTCTTCTCAACCAGATTCAAACTCAACAGCGTCTGAAGCAGTTCTGTATGCATTGACGGAGGTGTATCAAATACCCTCTTCGGCTTCCCATTCTGGATCCTTCTTTGAGCAGGATTATACCTTTGTTGTTGTTGTTGCTGCTGCTATTGTGGTTGTTGTCGTTGTTGCGGTATAGGGATCGTCACACTAGCAACCTGTTGTTGAAGATACTGATTCCGACCTCTACCTCGTCCTCGACCACCATACACTGCACTGGCGTCTCCTTGTCTTTTACCACCAAAGACCTTTTTCGCACCTCCAGCTAAGGTCGATTCACTGGCTTGAATCTTACCAATTTTGATGCCATTTTCAATTCGTTCTCCCATGAGTATCATGTCAGAGAAACTACCCATCGAGCAATTAAGCAATTTATCATAATACATCCCAGAGAATGTTCCAACAAAAATATCAATCAATTCCCTTTCAACCATAGGGGGTTGGACTCTTGCCGCTAGATCGCGCCAACGCTGAGCATACTCCTTGAAACTTTCCCCGTTCTTATGTGAAAGACTCTGAAGCTGGACCCTATTTGGTGCAAGGTCACTATTGTATTGATAATGTTTAACGAAAGCATCAGCCAATTCTTTCCAACTTCCGACCTGTGCAGGCTCTAGTCCCATGTACCATTCCAGCGATGGTCCTGACAAACTATCTTGGAAAAAATGCATAAGCATCTTCTCATCATCAGAGTATGCAGACATCCTCTGGTAATATGAACGCACATGAACGCGTGGGCATGTATCCCCTTTATATTTATCGAAAGTGGGAGCTTTGAACTTCAATGGCACCCTCAGCCCAGGAACCAGTCCCATGGTAGCCATGTCCAACCCTGCCGGATTTTGATTGGCTATACCTCTCATCTGTTCTTCCAGCATTTTAATCCTCCGATCACTATCAGTGGGACCCTTAAAACCCATGCCTTGCCCAGAAAAGGCATCTTCCTGACGATCTCTATTCCAGTACAGACCCTCATTACCATATCTGTCATAAGCAGCATTACGACCATGACCATGACCACTTTGGAAGAACCTGGGGTCATACCTCAGATTGCCCAACTCTTGATTAGCAGCCACTGTCCCAAAACCAGCATTGAAAGGACCCATCCCAGCACCATTGGTATTCACATTGCCAAACCCAGCATTACCGTAGCCATTATTACCATAGCCTTGATTGTTATCACCAAACCCTCCGTTGCCGAAGCCCTGATTATTGAAACCATCATTGCCATCCCGATTGCCAAAGCCAAGACCCTGATTTTTGTCACTGAAACCAGTGTTGATACCAATATTCCTGTTGATTTCCACGTTCCCATTAACATTATCAGCATTTCTGTTACCAGCGTTGCCGTTGTCGTTGCCAGTTCCAGTCTCACCAGCATTTGGTATCACTTCCTCCCTGCGAGGAGTCTCAACATGAGCATAGTTGTATTCAGTGTTAACAGCCGCTCGCGCCAGCAGCGGTTGCACCAGAGTTTGAAGATGTTCTTGGCCTTTAGCCACAACTTCCATGGTCTGCATGAATTGGGCCAACCTATCCCGGATCTCCTGCATCTCATACTGTACCTGATCCATGATCTTCTTACTGTTGCTTCTTGTAGCGTACCAGTGAATTTTCTGTTCGTCAATCCTGAAACAACCTGAAAGATGCAGGAGATAAGATTCTAGCTCAAAAAAGGTACCTGCCATGCAATATGAATATGCAAATGCACACGTGTAAATATGCAACAGGTTAATTTCCCCCCGATTCTAGTCCAGAGAAGAAGCCATAACGACAATGGAGTCCCAAATAAGCAAGCGCAGAATCAGAAACCTCATACATAAACAAATGCCAAGAAGCAAAGTACAAAGATACAACTGAATACAACTGAAAAGACCTCGACCAACAAGCCTGGCGATGGTCAAAATACAAATACAGATAACAAAAGCAAAGCAAAGATAAATCAGGCCAAATGGCACGCTCTGACATCTTCCAATATCATCAACGTCTCCGAATGACCTAGTCTGAAGATTAGCTCCTGTATCAGTAGTGCATGCTGCTCAACAGTGGATCTCATCTTTTTGGCGTCCTCTTCACAAGTTCCTCTGCCAGAACACTCATCAACCCTGCATCTCTTGGAGCCAGCCTTCAATTCACCACCCCTAGTCTCTTTGACTATGCTACTCACTCTAGACTCAGTGTCACGTCTAAGAGATACCTCTTCAGCAATCTTCGCATCCTTAGCATTGATCTGCTCCTCTAACTGAGAAATCTGAAGTTTCAACTCATCTTCACTAACACCATTCAGGGCTACTCCTACTTTCTCTCTCTTGCTGGTCTCTTCGGTCAAATCTGAACCTAACCTATTAATCATCTCAGTCTGCTTCTTCAAAGTGAAAGTTGTCTCATTCTTCTCATGCCGAAACTGGAAAATCTCTTTCTCTAGCTCTTCATTCGCTCTTTGCAACTCTTCCTTTTCAGCCAGCAGCTTGTTATACTTCTCAATCTCTACTGAAGTAGGTTCTTCAATCACCGGAAGATACAAAGGCTCTGCAGCAGGATATGGCATCAAAGAAGTCCTAATTCTCTCATGGATCCAGAGCCGATAAGGATTATAAGCTCGACTATCACTCTTACCAAGCAATGTCTTCCCTCTTCTGTGAATATTACCCCAAGCACGCCTCAATCTGACCAAAACTTCTCCATCTAATAAACCTGTGAGATACAGAGATTCCTGTATCTCATCTTCAACCGGAGAGTCCCTCAAAGCATAGCCAAATTGTCTCACAAGCAGAGAAGGGTTATAGTTAAGACAACCTTTCCGTCCAATCAAAGGAACGTTCGGAAAGCCACTGCAACTATATATAATATTCACTCTGAGCAGGCTCCGATCAAACCAAACAATGTTCTCAGCACACAATCCCATCAATCTGGAAGACCAATCCAAAGTACCAATAGTATCAACAAAAGGTCCCTTCTTAGGAAGATGTCCCTGAAACCACCTGGATAGAAGAGGTACACAGCAAGAAACATTCTTTCCCCGACGCTTCTCATTCTTATAGTGAACAGAATGATAAACGTCACCCAAGAGAGTAGGCACCAGATTCTTCGAGGCAAGAATAAAGAAAGCATCTGAATCAACAAAATCAGGCAGGTTCGGGAACAATACAATCCCATAAATGCAAATAGCCAGAATAGCACTGAAGGCAATCCAACATCCATCCTTCGCACACTGCGTAGCCTTCTCAACCAAGCAAGAAAGATGAAAACCATAAGCTCCATTCAGCTTGACCAAATCTCCGGGGAACTCAGAAGCATCTAAACTGACAATTTCAACAAGCCTAGCCAACTCAGGCTCAGTATCCTCATGAACAAAAGGCATCTGATCTAACACAGGAACTCCCAGCATATCAGAATACTCCTCCAAAGTAGGAGCCAGAATAAAATCAGGGAACAAGAAGCATCTCAACTGTGGCTCATAAAACTGCATCAAGGTATACAATCCATTCATATCAAACACCGAAGGTCTGCACAACAAGCTGAGCAGTTTCCCGTAAGACTCTCTGAACTCAGCCCTCACTCTCTGATCTACTAGAGCAACCAACTGCAACAAGGAACTGATATCTGGAGAAGGCAACCTGTAAGCAACTGTTCTCTTCATGGACTCCATGTCTGGCAAGAAGAACACTAGAATCTGAGGGGAAAAATCACACCTGCAACATAAATACACGTTAATGAAATGCAAACATGAAAATGCAGATGCATATGCAAACAGGGGATCAAGTGCAATGATGAAGAACTGTGTTGTGCTGTACTGCCACTTGAGAACCATCCGATCTTCTCCTCAAACCAAACCAACCACAAAAGAACCCTCATAACCAATTCTCACTGACAGAAACAAACCAGGTGTTCTGAGGCCAGAGTTTTCCTACAAAAAGACCCACCTACCCTCTCACAGGTATGTACCTAACTCGCAGACGAGGTACGGCATCCTATGCGGTCATTAGTGTCACAGACTTCCAAGAGTGATGATACGATACCCAGAAGGTGTGGAATCATCATCCCTTGAAGAGGCCTCACTTAGCTGAATCCCAAATGATAGGTTCCCAGAGTCGACAACCCTCAAATCCAACAACCTGTCGAGCCCAAAGGGTCGGGCAAGATGCCATCAAAGAGAATCTCGTCTGAGTGTAAATTTTGTAGCTAGCTGGTGCAAGCAAAGCAAGCAGGCTAACCGCTACTCTCTACTTCTAAGTCTACGTGCACTCAAGCCCAGGTCCGACTTATCTCTCAAACTAACCCTCTACCCATAGCACAACAACAAATATATACAGTACTGAAAGTAAAGACAGAAAAATAAATACACACAAAACCTCAGACAGGAAAACAAGCGCTAGGATTGACTCGCATAGGGAACCGGAACGATCCCCAACAGAGTCGCCAGCTGTCGCTACTGTGAAAATCGGCGCCAGCTATGACAGAAGAGTCGCCACCGTGCGCTATTTATCCCACAAGAGGGAAAGGAAACGCTCAGAGTAAACCTAACGCAAAGAGGGAAAGGAATGGTCATCGCAACCAAATCCTGGATTCGGGAGTCGGTTACGCAAGGGGAAGGTATTAGCACCCCTCACGTCCGTCGTACTCGACGGGATCCACACTTGTTTTCTGTCTAAGGGTGTGTTATTCTATCTACTCTACAGGTCTGGGTTAAAAAGAAAAGAAAATGACTCAGGAAAGTATCGCACTTTATGCCTACGTATTCCCGTCTGGAACGAGAAATCAGAGTCAACGTAGTTCGCCTAACTACGGGTTAAGGGGGGAAGGTTGCTCGCCGAGATGTCGCGTTTCGTGCCTACGTACTATCATACGGCATGAAAGATCAGAGCAAACGTAGTTCGGGCTACGGAAGACACAAGTTTGTCTGACAGTTTTTTATCTCCTTCTGAAAATGGTTTTCCTGATTAAAGGTCCAAGAGGACAAAAACAGAGTTTGAATGTTTGTTTTGAGTTTTTTACGAAAGAACTGTTTTTTAGGATGTTTGCAATCTCAGTCGCACTAGAGACTATGACCCAGGAGTGAACGCTTCGTATGTCACCCAAAGGGTACCATACTAACATCTAGATTACTGGAGAGAGACCCTCCACCAACCTTTTCCTAGATAGCTTAAGGCTCGTGACGTACGACTTCAATTAACCTTATTACTGTGTTTTTGAATTTGTTTTGAGATGAGAAAAGAAAGACACCCTAAAACTATGGTTGAAAGGGGAATCTACCTACATTTATCATGCATGGGTCAAAACCTAATGTCTGTCATAATTCCCTCTTGCACAGAGGAAACCAGAGATCCTAGGGGAAACAACAAAAGAAAGCAAGCAGTAAACAGTAAACAGTAAACAACATGCTATGCAACAGTACCAGAGAGGCAAGGGAGAAAACAACAGGCAAGAGGAGACAAGCTCCACCTCAAACCTAGGGATAAACAACAGAAGCAAAAGAGAATATAGAGAAAGAACCAGAGATACAGAGGAGGCAGCCCAAGCAGCAGCAACAAACTCCTACAGCTGACAGCAACAGCAAGCTCTAAACAGCACAGTTGAAAAGACAGCAAAGTTGACAGCAAGACTTCATCTTCAAGCTAGCTTCTATCTTCAAGATCCATCAAACTTCATCTTCAAGCTCTAGCAAGCACACTCCAAGCAGAGGAACAATCACCAAGATCAAGGTTGAAATGTTGAAAACTTAATGAAAACCAAAGGAAATCATCAAGTACCAACATTGAAATGGAAAGGTACCCTCAAAGTTCTACTCAACTATGGGCATACCACACATCCCTCCAAAGGAGAGATGGAGTTTCCCTAAGAGGACTTTACATCATTGGATGGAATAGAAGCACACAATGCATTCTATGTTTGATGAAGAAATCAAAACTAGCTCTAATGGCTCTTTCTAAAACCCTAATTTCCTAAGCTCCTAAAACAACCCCTAAAGGAAAAGGAAACTTCCACTCCAAACTCCAATCTTCAATCCATAGCATCTATATCAAGTCCATAAAACCTCCCAAAAAGGATTCCAAGCCAAGCAAGCTCCAAAGTCCCCAACCAAGCCAAACAAGCAAAGGCACTCAAGAGAGAACAACACAAACACAAGCAACTTGCAAAATTCATCAAAAATAGGAAACAAAGTTGTACAATTATAATTAAATTCCTAGGGGAACATACCAGTTTGAACAGCCTAGGGTTAAAATATTAAAGCCTAATTCAACTTCTAAGTCACCTAAATAATTTCTAGATTGAAAGGTATCAAGGTAATCCACAAGTTTGGGAAGGCTCTAATCTCAACACCTAAAACAGAACCTAAAGTTGTTCTAAAAATCCATCAAATATTATAAGAGAACATACATGTTTACCCTAACACATACTAAAAAATCAAAGCCAAATTCATCACCAATTGGAGGAATAAAATTCAACAAAACAGATGGTAAAATATGCAACACAATGGACATTAGCACAAAAGAAAAATCATAACTAATTCAAATAAAACCCTAAAAATGTAAAATCAACGCTTAAAAATTCTTAAGACATTCAGGAACTACAGAAAAAAATTTCATAAATTTTTGATGATCTTTACTATTTTTTATGTAATCAGCAGGAACTTCATGTTACAATTGCTTGGGCCTAAAGGGAAGGGGGTGCATGTAGCACTTTAAACCAAGGCCCATACGCCTCATGCACAAAACCAATTAATCAGAATTAAAAGGAAAAAATGTCACATGGTGGAATCGAACCGAGGTTCCCTTGGGTTATCTTCATTCGCGCCTGGACACGTGGAATGCTGAGGGCGCTCGGATGCGCGGAAGAGGTCAACCGAGAAGGGCGATCGGACTGTTGCACCCTAAAATTTGCCCACCCTTATTCACTTGGTTTATGTTTCAATATCATTAGCATTTGCATGTAGAGTCATGTACATAGCCTATTCATCTGCATAGCATAAGCATAGCAAGTCATCCAACAGGGGACCAAGCATTATTCTCATCTCTAGAGGCCTATCAAGAGGTTATTATCCTGATTCAATCTCATTCAAGTCATCAGAAAGAATTTGGAAGCTATCAAGTCAATGGATCAAGCAGTTCATCTACCTCCTAACTGAGGGTGTCTGAGGATCAACAAAGAGATTGTGAGCTGTGGGTTGAGTATGGGGAGTATCTAGACATATGGGAGGACTTAGAAAGTCATTTGGATAAGGAGACAAGTCATTGGTATGATCACAAGAGTTGCAGTTGAAGACAGTCAACTAGGGTTTCATCTGGGTCAACCTTGGGTCAACTCTAGGTCAATTGACTAATTGAAAGGGATTAAGGTTTATTGGAGAGATGTGGGGTTCACCATTTGACATGGAGAATAAGGATGTGTTGTTATGCTAAGAAGAAATCAAGAGAAATCAAGGAGAAGAGGAGGTTCTAAATTAGGGTTTCTATGTAAAATCCCCTAGTTTAGGTCAAACTTCCAAGCAAAATAAGTCAAAATGCAAGATTCAAATGAATCCTTGGCCAACATGGAACTTGTAGAGGATCTCAATACCTTTAATTTGAGTGGTGGAAGACATCAAGGAGATTTGTAGAACTCAAGTTATGGTTCTTGCAAGTTACAGGTCATCTGAGGTATCTGAAATTTTATCTGTAAAAGTGACTTTACTTCCAAGCAATTTTTACCCCTCAAGGTGATTTCAAATGAATTTCTGGTCAACATAAGAATTGTTCCTCATTGTCTTAGATTTCTATAATGGTATAGTATGCCTTCATATGATTTGTGGAACTCTACTTATGGTCTTGGCAAGCAAAGGGTATTTTGGTCATCTGAGAATTACAGGTCATTTCAACCTATGCCCAAAACTCATACAAGGAAGCTTCAAATGGAAACCTTTACAACATCAAACTTGTTACAAATGACATTTTGAGTCTAGAAAAGTGACCATGAGAGATTGGAAAGATTCATAGCACAAGGTTTCAAAATTGTTGGATTTAATGAATAAAAATGGACTTAAAAATGAGATTTTTCATATCTTGGCCAAATGAAGCAAAGTTATAGGTCATTTTGAATGGAAAGATCATTTTAAAGACATTGGCTAAAGTAGAATTTTGAGCTTAGTTCATATTTTGGGAGTTATCCATGGTTACTTGTAATGGAAGATACATAAACCAAATTCAAGGGAAAGAATGCAAGGGAAGCTTCTCCAAGTTTCTAGGAGATTCTATGCTCACCTATATATTGATATGAGATGGTTCATGCCATGGTTGGTGATTACATTTTCTCAAAACCCCAAGTTTCATTCACTTTCTCCATTTTGCAAAAGTATCTCAAACTCTCTCCAATCTCCATCAATTTCCACATTTCTTGCTTGGATCATCATCAATACCTTTCCTAGATCAGAATCCCATCAAAGAATTGGTTGAATTGATCAAGAATTGTGTTGTTCATATTCTCCATCCAAGTTGCAAGAAGGTCCCAAGTTCAAGATTCAAGGAGTTTGCATAGAAGATATTGCATACAGAATTCATCATCAAGGTTACTGAGCAAGTTCCAATCACTGCAAGCATCAAATTCAAGGAGTGGCATAGCTGTTTTCATCATTTGCATCAGGTTAGAATTCTGCTCGAATTGCTTAGTTTAATTAGGATTATAGAGAATTGGCAGTATAGAATGGTTAAGCATAAGTAGATGATTGATTTTGGTAAGTTTGGACAAGTTTCATGGAGTTTGATCATGGTGCACAAATTCTGTTAAGGTTCATAACACATGGAATATGGCGCGATAATCCTCTTTTTATAGCTTAAAATGACCAGTATAAGGTGTAGATTAGATTAGGATAAGTTTTGGCAAGAATTGAAGCATTTGATTGCAGGTGAAAATGGTGGATCCTATCTGTTACCCCTATCGGGTTTATTTCTTGAGTGAATTTTAGAGTGAGATATTGATAGGGTTGTGTAGAGGGAAGAAAATGGACCAAGTTTGCTCTTCATGGCATGTAATTTCATGGACGATTGAGGGAGAACAGAGGAGATTATGATTCGTGCATGGTTAGGGTTTCAGAGCTTAGGGTTTGGCTGGAGGTTGATGACGAAGCCATGGCCACACGATGGGGTAGTTGACCTTGACTGGGAATCTGATCAAACGGCCATGATTTAAAAAGAAATATGGAGGGAGACTCTGGGGTGCCAAACACACCGTTTCATTTAAGTATCTGAATGGGCCTCTAATTGCATTGCTAATGGCACCCTCCCCAAACCAAGCCCAGCATAAATCAACTGAGAATTTTGCTATCCACACCGTTTTGAGTTTTTGGTTTTTTGTCTATTTTCTGAAGCGCGTATGGGCCTTATTTTTTATCCTATTCGCACCCCATCTTCTGGCCCACCTGGGAAAAACAACTGAGCGCGTTTGCTCTTCATACCCCCTCCCTCTATTTTTCTTTTTATTTCATTTTTTATTTCTTTTCATTTTTTATGCATTTTCTAAAAATCATAATAAATCATAAAAACCTTATTTTTCAATGATTCTTTTTGCATTAATTTCTTTAAAGAGTCAAGAAAATTATAAAAAATAAAAATTGCATTTTATTTTTTATTTGATATTTTTCCCATATTTTCCAAATAAATAGCATTTTAAGTAGTTTCCTTTCATACATGCTTTTGATAATTTTTGTTCTACTAGTTGCTTTGATATTTTTCACCCATTCTTTTTAGGTTGATTAACAGACATTGTTATCTTGTATATGCAATTTAGTTCATATTTTTAGGAATTAATTTGAGGTGATTAGTCTAGGTGAAAACAACATGAATAAAACTAGGGTTTTAAATCAACTTAGGTGAGATAGTTTGATTCTTTTAGGAATTTTCATTTGATTTTTGGGGTATGGACTATAGGGGTTATGGGTATAGGATAGATCCCCTTAGAAATCACTAGGATTCCCCTACTGCTATTAGTATATTACTGTCTGTATTTGATTGGTTGGTGTGGTGTGCCCTCTGGGGATTATTGTTTGTCTGTGTGGGTATTGGGATTGTTTGGGGATTGGGGAAGCTGAAGACTTGTGATGTTGAAGCCATTGGAGATCCAGAGACTGAAGACCAACTTCCAGAGTTGAAGAGGAGATTCCTGCTAGCAGCTGTTGAGGAGATTAGGGTTTAGGAGCTAGGCAGAGCTCTAGAATAGAAAGCTTGTTTCTCAAACATGGAATGCCTTGTCTGCATCCATCCTTTCTCTATGATTCAAAGTCTCTTTCAAATATCCACCTCCTTCCTTTGGAAGGATCAGTGAATGTATTTGAAAGATAGAACTTTTGAGAGGAAACTGTCTGTTTAATGTTGACAGTTGATGAACCACCCTTGGTAGGTAATTGACTGTCTAACATTCATTCACTTCATCTTGTTGACTGATGTTCATCCTGGAGCCTGAGACTTGAAGAAAAGCCATTGTAGACTAAAGATTGATGATCAAGACCTTGCTGAAAAGCTGTGGAGATGGAGATTGAGGCTTGCTGAAGCTTGTAGCTGTTTGGAGATGACTTGAAGACTGATGTTGATGCTGAGCTGCTGTGTCTGTTTATTTTATTGCTGTATTTCATTTCTGATGTATTGATTGGTTTTCCTGACTGTATTGTTTGCTGTTTACCCTATTGGGTTGAAGGTGAATCCTGTTCACTTTTGCCTATTGTTTTCTAGGTTCGAGGTTGAGTGGGACTCCCTTGCCTCACTTGTATTGTTGCATCCATGCATTTTACTGCTTTACTGTATATCTGATATCGTTTCTGTTTCCGTCTATTCCCTCAGGATCTCTGTTTCTCTCTGTGCAAGAGAGGAACATGATAGACACTAGGTCTTAACCCATGCATGATAACATTAGGTTAGTTTGCTTCCCTTCGCAACCGTAGGTTAGAGTTCTGTCTCTTCTTCCTCGAAACAAACAGAAAAACACAATAAAGATTTCAAACACAATAAAAGACACTTCTTCCGTAAAAGAATGTGAACTCATCAAGACGTCATTTTTGTCCGCTTGGACTGTTAATCAGAAAAAACCTTTTTCAGGAGGAATAAAATCAATCAAGACAGACTTGTGTCGTACGTGCCCGAACTACGTTTGCTCTGATCTTTCATGCTGTATGAAAGTACGTAGGCATAGGATACGATATCCTAGCGAGCAACCTTCCCCTCCTTTCCCGTAGGTAGGTGAACTACGTTGACTCTGATTTCTCGTTCCAGGCGGGAATACGTAGGCATAAAGTGCGATACTTTGCCGAGTCATTTTTATTTTCATTTTATTTTCTTTTTAACCCTTGACCTATAGTTTAGATAGAATAACAATCCATACCCGAAAACAAGCGTGGATCCCGTCGAGTACGACGGACGTGAGGGGTGCTAATACCTTCCCCTTGCGTAACCGACTCCCGAATCCAGGTTTTGGTTGCGACGACCATACCTTTCCCATGTTGTGCGAGGTTTACTCTGAGCGTTTCCTTTCCCTCCCGTGGGATAAATAACGCACGGTGGCGACTCTTCTGGTCAGCCGACGCCGATTTTCGCAGTAGCGACAGCTGGCGACTCTGCTGGGGATCCAACGTCCCCTGGCTGCTAAGGATTGCGATAGTTCTTATGCATTTGGGATCCAACGTCCCTTAAGAGAGTCAATCCTAACGCTTGTTTTCCCGTCGAGGATTTTGTATGGATTTATATATTTCTGACCTTTATTTTCAGCATTATATATATTGATTATTATTGCTGTATTGGGGTGTGACGGGTGTTCTGATACTGAGTGAGAAGCCGGACCTGGGCTTGAGTGCACCTAGAATTAGAGTAGAAAGTAGTGGGCGCGTGCCGGCTTTGCTTGCATTAGTGTCTCATGAAATCTACACTCGGACGAGGTTCTTCTGGTTGGCTTCTTTTTCTACCCTTTGGGTCGAAGGGGTTGTTGGTCAGCTGAATTGTCGACTCCGGGAACCGATCATTTGGAAGTTGGCTAAGTGAGGCCTCTTCAGGATTTGATGATGCCACTCCTTCTGGGAATCGTATCATCAACCCTGAAAGTCTGTGACGCCGACGACCGCATAGGATGCCATACCTTTGTCAGTTACTAGGACATCCACCTGTGAGAGGGTTTGGGGTTATGCAGGTAACTAGACCTTCAGATACCGGTTATTTCTTGATCAGAGATCCTGGGTATTTATGGAGGGTTATAAGGTCTGTCAGAGACTAGTTGGAGATGTGATTTGAGGTCTGCCAGAGACCAGTAAGAGTTATGGCTTGAGGTCTGTCAGAGACCATTGTTGGAGCTTTGTTTTAGGTCTATCTGAGACCAGGGTTTGAGGACTTCTATAGAATCTATCCGAGACTTCTTGACATGGTTCAGGTTATTCAGCTACGGCAGTTGGTCCCTGTTGCATGTTACTTGCATTGCATTGTTTGCATACCCATTATCATTGCATCCCATTAACGTGTGTCTGTGCTGCAGGTGCATTTGCATATCCTCCGATTCTAGTGCCCAGACTTCTGAGTATTGACTATGGCCGGTTTGAGGAAGACGGTTGCGTATAAGCTGCCGACACCTGATATTACTTCTTTGCTTGGTCTGATATCTCTTGCTAATGAGGAGGTTAGAAGAAGCTTCAGAATGAGCCATGGGAGATTACTGAGATTAGTCTGCAAGCCCACTGCTGATGAGATGAACGGGCTGTACACCTTGATGCAGTTCTATGACCCCGCGTTGAGATGTTTTATGTTTGCTGACTTCATTATGGGGCCTACCATTGAGGAATATGTGGAGTTTACTGAGCTACCTGTGCAGAACAAGGTTCCCTTTATTCACTCTGCGGCTGAGCCCAAGTTGGAGGACTTAGCCAAAGCCTTGCATATGGACGCTGCAGAACTATTATTGACTTCTTGGCTTGGGGTTTCAGGGTTCTCCCTTGATTTCCTGGTGGGAAAAGCTCGGGAGTATGCCAAGAACGGATGTTGGGTGGTTTTCAACGCTATTTTGGCTTTATGCATTTATGGAATTGTGTTGTTCCCTAACTTGCCCAATTTCGTAGACTTGGACGCTTTCCATCTATTCGCTGCCGGCAATCCAGTACCAACGCTGATCGGAGACTTCTACCACTCCTTGCACTACAAGAATGAGAACAAAAGGGGAAAGGTTGTTTACTGCTGTGCTCCTCTGTTGAATATGTGGTTCAAGAGTCATCTTCCCATGAAGGGGTCATTTGTAAAGAGTGCAACCACAGCTAGCTGGTCAGAGCGCCTGATGAGGCTATCTTCTGAAGACGTTGAGTGGTTTGATCGAAACCTGCTAGGATCTGAGCTTATATTCAGTTGTTCGGGGTACCCTAATGTTCCGTTGATAGGGAGGAAAGGGTGTATCAACTACAACCATTCTCTATTCGTCCGTCAGTTCGAATATGCGTTGAAGAACCCACCAAAGGAGGAGGAAGTACAGGAATCTATGTACTTCACCGGAGACGTGAAGGGGGAGTTACTAGCCAAGCTGCAGCATGCCTGGACGCGTATTAACCGCAGAGGGAAGCCGTTGTTAGGGAAGAATGATTGTCAGGCCTATGCACCTTACAGAGAGTGGATCCAGGAGAGAGCCAGTCAGTTGAGGATGCCATTTCCAGATGCACCAGTTCTTGTTCCTATTCCGGTAGCAGAGCCAACTACTGTTTCTCGGGAAGCCTACGAACAAGTTGTGAAAGAAAAAGAAGCCTTGATGAAGATCAACGAAGGGTTAGAGCAAGAGCTAGCCCAGGTACGTAGTGAGAAAAACAAGGCCGTGTATGCTTTCCAACAGCAGATTGAGCTAATGAACAGATTAGGGGCTGAGTTGACTGAGGAGAGGAAGAAGCGCGAACGTCTGGGGCAAGAGTTCCGAAGCTCCCATGACATGCTTGAATCCAAGAAGAAAGCGCTTGACATCGCTCACCGAGAGATCTCTTCTTGCAATAAAACCTGGAATGCCACGCTCACCAACAATAAGAAGAGGGAGGATAAGTTGAAGCAGCAAATTTCCGACCTCGAAGAGCAGTTGAAGTCCAGCATCAAGAAGTGTGAAGAAGAAGTGATGACCCGGTACAGTCTCTAGAATGCGCTAAACAAGGCCATCAAGGGCAGAGATGAAGCTGTGTCTCAGAAGCGTAAACTAGAGAATCGCTTCGGAGAGGGGGTGTGGGAAGAAACTGCTGAAGACGTGCGGCGTGTTCTTAAGAAAAGAAACCAACTTGTTGAAGGGCTGCTTGCTCGACCGAGTCATCCGGAGACCAAGAAGTTGCTAGAAGAGTATCAGACTTATGGGAGGATTTGATCATTTCATGTAGTAACTTGTAGGCTTTATTTGCATAGTGCTGACCATCACCAGGGTTGTTGGTTGAGGTCATGCCTTCTTGTTGTATTCTCAGTAATATTGTATTCTTGGCTTATTGGATTCTCAGCAATATATGAGGCTTTCCGTGATTCAGCTCCGATCTTTATATTGTAAGCACTGTCACTGCACCGGCACCTTCACACTAGAATCGGGGAATGAATTTCCCTAATGCACAGACACACACGTTGCATTGCATTCATATTCACATTTGCATTACAGGTAATCTCTGGATGGTGTCTTATTTCCTGCTATGTACCAGGTACTTTTCAAGATTGCAGATCAGCACCCGCACCGCTATTCTACTCGCACCAACTATCGAAGAATCATGGATCAAATGCAGAACGAGATGCAAGATGTGCGCGAGAAGCTAGCTCTCTTTATGCAAACCATGGAAGCTATTGCAAAAGGTCAGGAGAATTTGCAAGCCATGGTGCAGCCTCTGTTGGCCCGAAATGCTGGTCACGGTAATGAGGATCATCAGTTTGTGCGAGTCGATACTGTTCATGGAGATGGCACTCCCACGCCAGTGGCTCCACCTGTAGTCAATATACTTGCTGCTAATGTCAACAACGCTACCGCTGCTGTGAACGGTAACGTCGGAGTTGGGAACGAGAATGCTGTCCATAACGTTGGGCTGGGTGATGTCAACTTGGGTGATAATATGGGAGGCAACGGCTTTGGCAATGCTGGATTCGGGTTCAATGATCAGGGATTCGATAATGCGGGGAAATATGGTTTCAATGCTCAAGGCTTTGGGCAAGGTGATTATGATGTGGCCAATCAGGGTTACAGAGGTTTCAGAAATGGAAACGACGCTGGGTTAATGGCTTTTGGGCCTGCTGGAGGTGTTCAGGGATACGGCAACAGGGGCCGAGGTCCGGGGATGAATCAGATCAGGGCTGGACGTAATAATGAATATGATGGGTATGGAGCTGGGAATGGTATGTGGCAAGAAGATCAGCAGGAGGACGCTTTCTCCGGCGGAGGTTTCGAAGGGCCGATGGATAACTCCCAGAAAATCAGAATGCTGGAAGAGCAGATGAGGGGAGTCTTGAACCAAAGTGTTGTGGGCTTGGACATGGCAACCATGGGCCTGGTACCTGGCTTGAGGGTGCCAATCAAATTCAAAGCTCCTGCGTTTGATAAGTATAAAGGGGACACATGTCCGAAAGTGCACGTGCGGGCTTATTACAGAAAGATGTTTGCATACTCAACTGATGAGAGAATGCTAATGCATTTCTTTCAAGATAGTTTGTCAGGCCCTTCCCTAGAGTGGTATATGGGATTGGAACCAACTCATATCAAGACATGGAAGCAATTGGCGGAGGCATTTGTAGCTCACTACAAGTATAACAGCGACTTGGCGCCCAATCGGGTCCAATTGGCAGGGCTGTCGCAGAAGAAGGGGGAGAGCTTTAAAGAGTACGCGCAAAGGTGGCGCGATATGGCTGCCAGGGTCCGTCCTCCTGTAGAAGATAAGGAAATGAATGACATGTTCGTCGGCACATTCACCGGCTTGTTTCATGACATGTTGTTTCATACGTCTCTGGCCAGTTTTTCAGACCTAATTTTGATGGGAGAAAAGATTGAACGTAACATTAAGCAAGGAAAATTCTAGGCTGAGGAATCAACTGCATCGGGCAGCAATAGGAAGGCTTTTGGTGGGCGCCGTCAGGGCGAGGCAAGCGCAGTATTTGGAGGCCGAGGCCGAGGCCGAGGCAGGGGTCGAAACCAATATCATCAGTCGCAGCAGGTGGCGAGTGTTACTATCCCATATCAACAACAGTCACTTCAGCAACAACAACAGTCTCAGCAGCAGCCAATGCATCAGCAGCAACAGCCTCAGCAGGGTGCGCAGCAGGCTCAGCGAAGATTCCAGAGTGGTAAACTAAGAAGAGTGTTTGAGAAGCCTCCCTCAACATACGCTGATTTGTTGCAGACATTGTTGGGTTTGAACCTGGTAGAGAAGAGAACTCTGGCACCGATAACGGGAGCTCCCCCGTATGGTTATGATGCAAGCAGGCACTGTGAGTTTCATTCTGGGGCTCCGGGTCACGATATAGAAGGTTGCCATGCTTTTAAGCATGTTGTGCAGGATCTTTTGGACAATAAGACTATCAATTTCGGAACGGCAGGTCCAAATATAGTGCAGAAACCCATGCCTAATCATGGGGCGAACGCCATTCTGACTGAGGAAGGGTTGAATCTGATTATGAATATCGACGATTTAAAGACGCCGCTGAGCGAGATAAAAAGCAGACTGTTGCAAGGGGGTGTTTATCCAGGATGTGACGAGTATTGCTTAGAATGCTGGACCCTAGCTGGGGGGTGTGATGATTTGAAGAAAGGCATTCAGGCTTTAATTGATGGGGGCACTTTGCAGTTTGACCGAGCAGCAACTGAAGAGCCCGCAGGGGCAGTAGCAAATGATCAGAGTGATGTGGCCACTGTAACGATTCCTCGGAAGACAATCACTATAACAGCACCGGCTCAGCGACCGCCGATCACCATAACTAAGGCCGGACCAATCCCGTACGAGAACACGAAAGCAGTCCCATGGTCATATGGGTTGGAGGTGTATTGTGACGGGATACAGATTGATGTTAATAAGCAGCCAGCCGAGACTGTAGACAATGTTGTTGGTTCAGGAGGTATGACAAGAAGTGGTAGGATCTTTATATCACCTGAAGTGGAGGCCGAAAGACTAGCGAAAGGAAAGGGGAAAATGGTTGAGAATGTCCCAGTGCAAGCAAGCGAAAAAGAATCGGCTTCAAAAGACGTAGAAGAGTTCATGCGCTTGATTCGAAAAAGTGATTATAAGATTGTGGAGCATCTACAGCAGACGCCGTCCAAAATATCTATCCTGTCATTGCTGTTGTGTTCTGAGGCCCACAGAAATGCTTTGTTGAAAGTCTTGGGTACTTCCTTTGTACCCCAAGACGTCTCCGTGAATCAGTTGGAAGGAGTGTTGGCACATGTAAATGCGGGCCACAGCCTAGGCTTTACCGACTTCGATTTGACCCCTAAAGGGAGGAATCATAATATGGCGCTGCATATATCTGTCGAGTGTAGAGGATCAGTAATGTCGCATGTATTGGTCGACACCGGATCGTCTTTGAATGTGATGCCCAAGAAAGCGATGATGAAGTTGGATGTCAGAGGAATCCTGTGCACACCCAGTGACTTGGTAGTTAGAGCCTTTGACGGCACGCGAAGAACAGTCTTTGGATCGATCACATTGCCCCTGCAGGTGGGGCCGGAGGTGTTTGCCACTGAATTTTATATCATGGATATACAGCCTGCGTATAGCTGCCTGCTCGGAAGACCCTGGATTCATGGGGCTGGGGCAGTCACGTCTACCCTGCATCAGAAATTGAAATATATGGTCGGAGACAGCGTAGTCACCGTATGCGGAGAAGAAGACATCCTGGTCAGCCATTTGTCGTCATTTAAATATGTGGAGGTCGACGGAGAGATCCACGAAACGCCCTGCCATGCATTTGAAGGGTTGCGTGTCAAGGACCAAGGTCCCGGGCCGAGCAAAGTGTCGGAGATAGCTGTCTCGTCGTATAAAGAAGCTCAAGCTCTAGTGAAGGCAGGAGAAGCAAAGGGCTGGGGCAAAGTGCTGGATATTCCTGTAAAGATGGACCGGTTCGGGTTGGGATACCAACCGTCGTCATCAACACCTGCTGTGGGAGCACCCCGTTTCAGAGGGCCAATAACCATCTCTGCCAGTGGAGTGTGTCATGAAACCATCAATGCTGCTTCGGAGTCTGACGAAGGAGACAGCGACTGTGATATGGATGCCTGGATTCAGCCAAGCACGCCAGGACAAGGACTGTGCAACTGGTCTATTCAGGAGCTTGTTCCTGTGACTCTTAAACAGTAATGCTTTGCTTTATTAATTGTTGAATAATCTGGTGTCTTGCCCGGGGCATCAGGATTTGCTTAGGGCTGTGTTGTTATGAACATTGTGTGTTAATCATTAAATAAATGGCGTTTTTTTTCATGTGCAAATACTGTAATCCCTGTTTTTCTTGTTTTATATTTTTCAATAAAATGGCAACGTGGTTATTCGCTTTATACGCATTTTGAAGCACTTAACCATTCCTTTTGCAGGATAACATTTTCAGATGACATCCTTGAACCACCTATGACTCGTCCCGACTTCGAGCATCCGGTATTTCAGGCCGAAGAAGAGGTTGTCGAAGATAGTGACGTTCCTGAAGAACTGTCTTGGTTGGTGAAGCAAGAGGAAAGAGCCATTCTGCCTCACGACGAGGTCATCGAAATTATCAACCTGGGGTCGGAAGGGGTTGAGAAGAATATTCGTATCGGAGCCGCACTGCAGAGTGATATCAAGCGAAGACTGGTTGAAATGCTCCGAGAGTACAGTGATGTATTCGCTTGGTCGTATGAAGATATGCCAGGGCTCGATACAGATATGGTGGTGCACCGTCTGCCACTGAAAGAAGATTTCCCGCCGGTCAAACAAAAGCTTCGCAGAACTCGACCAGATATGGCAGTGAAGATCAAAGAGGAAGTTCAAAAACAGTGGGACGCTGGTTTCCTGGCTGTGACAAAATATCCCTCATGGGTTGCTAACATCGTACAAGTGCCAAAGAAAGATGGCAAGGTTCGGATGTGCGTGGATTATAGAGATTTGAATAAAGCAAGCCCAAAAGACGATTTCCCACTTCCACATATTGACGTGCTAGTTGATAATACTGCTCAATACTCCGTATTCTCCTTCATGGATGGCTTTTCAGGCTATAACCAGATTAAAATGGCGTCAGAGGATATGGAGAAGACCACTTTCATAACGCCTTGGGGAACATTTTGCTACAAAGTGATGCCCTTTGGCTTGAAAAATGCTGGGGCAACATACCAGCGTGCGATGACGACTCTTTTCCATGATATGATGCATAAAGAGATCGAAGTTTATGTGGACGATATGATTGCCAAATCCCAGACGGAGGAAGAGCATCTGGTGAATCTGCTAAAGTTATTTAAAAGGCTTAGGAAGTTCAGGTTGAGACTGAACCCTAACAAATGCACCTTCGGGGTGAGATCGGGTAAACTGCTGGGGTTTATCGTAAGCGAAAGAGGAATAAAGGTCGATCCTGCTAAAATAAAAGCGATTCAAGAAATGCCGACGCCTAAAACAGAGAAAGAGGTGCGCGGGTTTTTAGGGAGGTTGAACTACATCGCTCGGTTCATCTCTCATCTAACTGCCACGTGTGAACCATTATTCAAGTTATTGAAGAAAGATCAAGCTGTAACATGGAACGAAAATTGTCAAAAGGCGTTCGATAAAATAAAGCAGTATTTGCAGGAGCCTCCTATTTTGATACCTCCAGTGGCAGGGAGACCCTTGATCATGTATTTGACGGTTCTTGAGGGAAGCATGGGTTGTGTTCTTGGTCAACACGACGAGAAATTTACAGATTGTGAATCTCGATACTCAATGCTTGAGAAAACTTGTTGCGCGCTAGCCTGGGCCGCCAAGCGTCTGAGGCAATACATGCTGAATCATACAACCATGCTCATCTCGAAGATGGATCCTATCAAATATGTGTTCGAAAAGCAGGCGTTGTCAGGGAGAATTGCCCGTTGGCAGATGGTCTTGACTGAATACGACATCCAGTACGTCTCGCAAAAGGCTATAAAGGGGAGTGTGCTGTCTGAGTATCTGGCAGAGCAGCCTATTGAAGATTACCAATCTATGAGGTTTGATTTTCCTGACGAGGATATCATGTACCTAAAGATGAAAGATTGTGAAGAGTCGTTGCCAGACGAAGGACCAGAGTTGGGTTCCAAATGGAAGATGATATTTGACGGAGCTGTGAATGCTTACGGTAGCGGAATAGGGGCAATCATCACTACACCACACGGGTCGCACATCCCGTTTACTGCCCGATTGACCTTTGCCGTTACCAATAATGAGGCCGAATACGAAGCTTGTATAATGGGGCTTGAAGAAGCCATTGATTTGCGAATCAAGAATTTAGACGTATACGGAGACTCAGCTCTGGTGGTGAATCAGATCAAAGGGAAATGGGAGACACGTCAGCCCAATTTGATACGTTACATGAATTATGCAAGGAGATTGTTGCCTTTCTTCGACAAGGTTGAGTTGCATCACGTACCGAGAGGAGAGAATCAAATGGCTGACGCCCTGGCCACTTTGTCTTCCATGTACAAAGTCAACTTCTGGAACGAGGCTCCCCGAATCATTATTTCTCGGCTTGACAGACCGGCTTACGTATTTGCTATTGATGAAGCATCCGACGACAAACCGTGGTATTTTGATATCCTTAATTTCCTGAAGAATAAAGAGTATCCGGCTGGGGCATCCAGTCAAGATCAGAAGACTCTCAGGAGATTAGCGGGTAATTTCTATTTGAATCCAGACGGTGTCTTATACAGAAGAAACCACGATTTGGTACTGTTACGCTGTGTGGACGAAAGAGAGGCGAAGCTGCTTATGGAGGAAATACATGAAGGTACCTTTGGTACGCATGCTGGTGGGCACGCTATGATGAGAAAGCTGCTGCGGGCAGGTTATTTTTGGCTGACTATGGAAACTGACTGTTTCAAGTTTGCGAGGAAGTGCCACAAGTGCCAAATTTATGCTGATAAGATCCATGTGCCTCCGAGCCCTCTGAATGTGATGTCATCGCCATGGCCATTCTCGATGTGGGGAATCGATATGATTAGAAAGATCGAGCCGACGGCTTCTAACGGGCATCGGTTCATTCTGGTAGCAATCGATTATTTCACTAAGTGGGTGGAAGCGGCGTCTTATGCAAATGTAACGAAGCAAGTGGTGGCCAGATTCATCAAGAGAGATATCATTTGCCGATATGGGATTCCCGAGCGGATAATCACGGACAACGGTTCAAACCTGAACAACAAAATGATGAAGGAGCTCTGTCAGAATTTCAAGATCGAACATCACAACTCCTCCCCTTACCGACCCAAGATGAATGGCGCTGTCGAAGCGGCCAATAAGAATATCAAGAAGATCGTTCAGAAAATGGTGGTGACCTATAAGGATTGGCACGAGATGCTACCTTTTGCTTTGCACGGTTATCGTACGACGGTACGCACATCAACCGGGGCAACTCCGTTCTCGTTAGTATACGGAATGGAAGCGGTATTACCATTGGAAGTTGAGATCCCTTCTCTGAGGGTATTGCGAGATGTTCAGCTGGACGAGGCAGAATGGGTGAAGGACAGGTTGAACCAATTGAGTTTGATGGACGAGAAGAGGCTAGCTTCTCTAGCATATGGTCGTTTGTACCAGAGCCGAATGAAGAAAGCATATGATAAGAAGATACATCCTCGGAGCTTTCAGACGGGCGACCTTGTGCTGAAAAGGATTCTCCCGCCGCAAGCAGATCACAGGGGCAAATGGACCCCCAACTACGAAGGGCCATACGTTGTCAGAAAAGTCTTTTCAGGAGGAGCTTTGTTGTTGTCCACTATGGACGGTGAAGACTTCACGTCGCCTGTAAATTCGGACGCAGTTAAAAAATACTTTGCTTAAAATTGACCCGCTGGACAGAAAAAAAGAGAGTCCAGGCAAAAATGGGGCATCCTGGCGAACCAAAAACAGAATGAAAGGTTCGGGCAAAAGTTAGGGATACAATTGAAAAAATGTACACCCGCGAAGTTGAAAACCTACACTGGGCGGCTTCGGCAAAAAAGGGTATCCCGGTGAACTGAAAACCCGTAAAGGGCGGTTCACGCAAAAGTTAGGGATTTGAAAAGCAAAGGACTGCGGTCCGAATTTGATACTGCGGTGAGCATCAGTGCGGGAGAATACTCGAGGGGTCAATTATCGGATACAACCGCTTCGGAAGTAGGGATACCGGGAAAGCATTAGAGTCGGATGAGTCATAGGAGGATCAGTTCGTGGTGTTCGTCTGCATCCCGTTGCCGACATGTGTACAAAATTTAATTTGTCAAATATTTATGCTTTTTTGTGCATACTTGTGTATCTGCTTTGCGTAGCTTCCTCTTTTCAGGAGTTACATCCCGTGTACAAAAACTCCGCCCATTCAGGGGCCCAATCAATGAAATATGTTATTCAGTACTCGATGCTGGTTCTTTACTGTTTTGTGCATGATAAAACGCCTAAGTTTATTGAAACTAGCATATGTATAACATCACTGGCCCTTGCCAACAATTGCTAAAGCTTTGAATTAACTGAAAATAACGTCACTAACCTGAATCGATTTGGTTGCATAGGCTTGTCTTGTCTTGTTTGTGTTGTTGCAGGTTTCATAACCGTACGAGGAAGATGATCAAGAGACTGCAGTAATAAAAGACTCGACCCCCACGCAGGTCATGCATATTCTTCCTGAAGAAAGATCGAATTCCCCAGCTAGTTGTAGCCTATCTAGTACGCATGTTCCAGCAAAGCCATTTATCCTCAGCAGAGTTTGGACGATTCCTAGATCGAAGGCTGTATTCAGACAATGCGTCTCAAACAGAACGGTTTAGCCTCAGAAGATTAATATCGGTGAGTTGTATTCAGACAGTTTACCCTTCCCCGCAGGGTCAGCTTATATATCCCCCAGCGGGGTCAGTTGGTTTCCCCAAGAGAATCATCCCATCCGCAGCGGAATTCTCTTTCCAGCAAGTGTTTTCATTCCTCCCAGTGGAACTTGAAGAGTAAGGCTCTCCCCGGCAGAGTGGGTGCGAGTCCTGGCATTTATTTTGTCAGAATACCGTGTGATATCCGTTCACTTTCCAGCAGAAGTTCAATTATGCCAGGCGCATCTACTATTCTCTAGCGGAGTTGTATCCCCCCAGCAGGGTGTTACTTCAGTGAGGTGTTGGTTCGAGTTCCCAATTTCCCAGCTGAGTCGACTTCACTCTCCCAGCATTTATTTTGCTAGGATAGTTCTGTAGCATCTGGCTATCCCCAGCGGAATTGGCATTATCTTCAGCATTTATTTTGCTGAAGCAGTTTCTGTATCAGTTCGAGTCTGCAATTGCATTGGCATATAGTGTCATATTTGCATCCACCAAATAAAAGCGTAGCATTTCCATGTCGAATGGAGCATTGCATCATTGTCGAACGCATGCATTTTGAAACATAAACTAGGTTGGCTAACCGTTTGTTCCAAGTATTGGTTCTCTTGCAGGTAGAGAGAGTTCTTGCTCCAATAAATCAATGAACAGTCGAGGTCTCGGCGTGAGACATTCAATGAAGTGTCAGCTTTGGCATTACTCCCCACAGAATCAGCAGGATAAGTTTCTCTTTGTCCCCAAGCAGAGCTACTTATTTCCCCGCCAGGGTTTCTTGTCGAAGCTTCTCTAGTCAGACCAGCGAATTGTTTCCTTCAAAGTTGTTGTTACGTCAGCACTAAAAGGTTTCACGAACCAAAATTTCAGAGGCTGCCTCCAGTTATCAGAGCAGGCATCCAGTGGTTTGGTTTTCAGATATCCCCAGTAGAGTCAGCTCCAAAGCGGCTGTGACGTCAGAAGACTGTGGGTTGGGGTCAACGAAGAAATGAGTCCTGACGCGGACATTCTTATTGGCAGGATTATTGGAATGTGGAGTCCTGACGTGGACATTTCCTCAAGTTGACAATATGTGTTAGTCCTAACGTGGACGGATTTGATTTCTTGGTATTGATCGAAGGTGGAGTCCTGACGTGGACAAAGTTGGTTGCTCTTCGTGCTGGTGTCCTGACGTGGCCCATTTATTTTCAGCAAATGGCTTTATTCGGGAAGGTGAAATGTGCGTCCGGACGTGGACCAGTTTGTAGTCCTTTGTGATGACAAGATGCGAGAGTCCTGACATGGACAAAGTTATCCTTCTTCGGGTTGGTGGCAAAGTGTGTGTCCTGACGTGGACGGGGTTTATTTCCCCAGCAAATCGAAGACGTGCGAGTCCCGACGTGGACAGATCCTATTACTTCAGTAGGTTGAGATGTGAGTCCTAACGTGGACAAGGTCTTACTTCCCCAGTGGGTCAAAGGTGCATGAGTCCTGGCATGGACAAGTTTTTATCCTCAGCGAGTCGAATGGTGAGTCCTAACGTGGACAAATCAAGACAAAGAGCGTTTCCTTACGTGGAAAGGTCGGAGTCCCTACGTGGACAGATAAAGGAGTGTTCCTTACGTGGAACGATGGAGTCCTTACGTGGACAAATCAAGAAGATTATTATTCCTAACGGGGAAAAGTGGGTCCTAACGCGGACGATGTAGTCCTTACGTGGACATGTCAAATTGTTTTTCTTATGAGGAAAAGTTATGATTCCTTACGTGGAAAAGAAGTTGATTCCTTACGTGGAAAGAGAAGTTGTTTCCTTACGTGGAAAAGTTTAGTCCTGACGTGGACAGATTCAGACCAAGTTGGTTTCCTAACGTGGAAAGATGGAGATTCCTTACGTGGAAAGGCGATGATTCCTTACGTGGAATGATTGAGTCCTTACGTGGACATATCAAGATGGGAGTCCTTACGTGGACAAATCAGAAAGAGTGGTTTCCTTACGTGGAAAGATTGTGGTTTCCTTACGTGAAAAAGAGGTGATTCCTTACGTGGAAAGTTTGAGTCCTTACGTGGACATATCAAGTTGGAGTCCTGACGTGGACAGATCAAAGTTGCATTCCTAACGTGGAAAAATTTAGTCCTGACGCGGACAGATCCAGACGAAGACTTAGCTCTAACGTGGATGGTGTTATTCCTTACGAGGACGGTGTTATTCCTAACGTGGAAGAGTTTATTTCTAACATGGATGATTTATTTCTGACGAGAAGGAAAATGAGCCATCCCCAGCAAAGTTGTTGAAGTTTTCCGAATTGACGAAGCAGGCGTCCGGACGTGGACAATGTTCTATCTCTGCGATGATAAAAATATTTTTCAGGCTAATGAAAATAATCCCCAGCACGAGATTAGTGGGTTGTCGTGACAGTCAGATTCAGCTGATGAACGTCGTTCCTCAAGTAGGAGCGCGATTTATTTGTGCAGTTGGCAAATTTCTGGTTTCACTAGTATTCAACCGTCTCGTACCGCGAATGTATGAAGGCTCCGGGCTCTTCACCCAATCGGGTCCAAGTCTCTTGAATAGGGGCAGCTGTTGCACCCTAAAATTTGCCCACCCTTATTCACTTGGTTTATGTTTCAATATCATTAGCATTTGCATGTAGAGTCATGTACATAGCCTATTCATCTGCATAGCATAAGCATAGCAAGTCATCCAACAGGGGACCAAGCATTATTCTCATCTCTAGAGGCCTATCAAGAGGTTATTATCCTGATTCAATCTCATTCAAGTCATCAGAAAGAATTTGGAAGCTATCAAGTCAATGGATCAAGCAGTTCATCTACCTCCTAACTGAGGGTGTCTGAGGATCAAAAAAGAGATTGTGAGCTGTGGGTTGAGTATGGGGAGTATCTAGACATCTGGGAGGACTTAGAAAGTCATTTGGAGAAGGATACAAGTCATTGGTATGATCACAAGAGTTGCAGTTGAAGACAGTCAACTAGGGTTTCATCTGGGTCAACCCTGGGTCAACTCTAGGTCAATTGACTAATTGAAAGGGATTAAGGTTTATTGGAGAGATGTGGGGTTCACCATTTGACATGGAGAATAAGGATGTGTTGTTATGCTAAGAAGAAATCAAGAGAAATCAAGGAGAAGAGGAGGTTCTAAATTAGGGTTTCTATGTAAAATCCCCTAGTTTAGGTCAAACTTCCAAGCAAAATAAGTCAAAATGCAAGCTTCAAATGAATCCTTGGCCAACATGGAACTTGTAGAGGATCTCAATACCTTTAATTTTAGTGGTGGAAGACATCAAGGAGATTTGTAGAACTCAAGTTATGGTTCTTGCAAGTTACAGGTCATCTGAGGTATCTGAAATTTTGTCTGTAAAAGTGACTTGACTTCCAAGCAATATTTACCCATCAAGGAGATTTCAAATCAATTTCTGGTTAACATAAGAATTGTTACTCATTGTCTTAGCTTTCTAGAATGGTATAGTATGCCTTCATATGATTTGTGGAACTCTACTTATGGTCTTGGCAAGAAAAGGGTATTTTGGTCATCTGAGAATTACAGGTCATTTCAACCTATGCCCAAAACTCATACAAGGAAGCTTCAAATGGAAAACTTTACAACATCAAACTTGTTTCAAATGACATTTTGAGTCTATAAAAGTGACCATGAGAGATTGGAAAGATTCATAGCACAAGGTTTCAAAATTGTTGGATTTAATGAATAAAAATGGACTTAAAAATGAGATTTTTCATATCTTGGCCAAATGAAGCAAAGTTATAGGTCATTTTGAATGGAAAGATCATTTTAAAGACATTGGCTAAAGTAGAATTTTGAGCTTAGTTCATATTTTGGGAGTTATCCATGGTTACTTGTAATGGAAGATACATAAACCAAATTCAAGGGAAAGAATGCAAGGGAAGCTTCTCCAAGTTTCTAGGAGATTCTATGCTCACCTATATATTGATATGAGATGGTTCATGCCATGGTTGGTGATTACATTTTCTCAAAACCCCAAGTTTCATTCACTTTCTCCATTTTGCAAAAGTATCTCAAACTCTCTCCAATCTCCATCAATTTCCACATTTCTTGCTTGGATCATCATCAATACCTTTCCTAGATCAGAATCCCATCAAAGAATTGGTTGAATTGATCAAGAATTGTGCTGTTCATATTCTCCATCCAAGTTGCAAGAAGGTCCCAAGTTCAAGATTCAAGGAGTTTGCATAGAAGATATTGCATACATAATTCATCATCAAGGTTACTGAGCAAGTTCCAATCACTGCAAGCATCAAATTCAAGGAGTGGCATAGCTGTTTTCATCATTTGCATCAGGTTAGAATTCTGTTCGAATTGCTTAGTTTAATTAGGATTATAGAGAATTGGCAGTATAGAATGGTTAAGCATAAGTAGATGATTGATTTTGGTAAGTTTGGACAAGTTTCATGGAGTTTGATCATGGTGCACAAATTCTGTTAAGGTTCATAACACATGGAATATGGCGCGATAATCCTCTTTTTATAGCTTAAAATGACCAGTATGAGGTGTAGATTAGATTAGGATAAGTTTTGGAAAGAATTGAAGCATTTGATTGCAGGTGAAAATGGTGGATCCTATCTGTTACCCCTATCGGGTTTATTTCTTGAGTGAATTTTAGAGTGAGATATTGATAGGGTTGTGTAGAGGGAAGAAAATGGACCAAGTTTGCTCTTCATGGCATGTAATTTCATGGACGATTGAGGGAGAACAGAGGAGATTATGATTCGTGCATGGTTAGGGTTTCAGAGCTTAGGGTTTGGCTGGAGGTTGATGATGAAGCCATGGCCACACGATGGGGTAGTTGACCTTGACTGGGAATCTGATCAAACGGCCATGATTTAAAAAGAAATATGGAGGGAGACTCTGGGGTGCCAAACGCACCATTTCATTTAAGTATCTGAATGGGCCTCTAATTGCATTGCTAATGGCACCCTCCCCAAACCAAGCCCATCATAAATCAACTGAGAATTTTGCTATCCACACTGTTTTGAGTTTTTGGTTTTTTGTCTATTTTCTGAAGCGCGTATGGGCCTTATTCTTTATCCTATTCGCACCCCATCTTCTGGCCCACCTGGGAAAAACAACTGAGCGCGTTTGCTCTTCATACCCCCTCCCTCTATTTTTCTTTTTATTTCATTTTTTATTTCTTTTCATTTTTTATGCATTTTCTAAAAATCATAATAAATCATAAAAACCTTATTTTTCAATGATTCTTTTTGCATTAATTTCTTTAAAGAGTCAAGAAAATTATAAAAAATAAAAATTGCATTTTGTTTTTTATTTGATATTTTTCCCATATTTTCCAAATAAATAGCATTTTAAGTAGTTTCCTTTCATACATGCTTTTGATAATTTTTGTTCTACTAGTTGCTTTGATATTTTTCACCCATTCTTTTTAGGTTGATTAACAGACATTGTTATCTTGTATATGCAATTTAGTTCATATTTTTAGGAATTAATTTGAGGTGATTAGTCTAGGTGAAAACAACATGAATAAAACTAGGGTTTTAAATCAACTTAGGTGAGATAGTTTGATTCTTTTAGGAATTTTAATTTGATTTTTAGGGTATGGACTATAGGGGTTATGGGTATAGGATAGATCCCCTTAGAAATCACTAGGATTCCCCTACTGCTATTAGTATATTACTGTCTGTATTTGATTGGTTGGTATGGTGTGCCCTCTGGGGATTATTGTTTGTCTGTGTGGGTATTGGGATTGTTTGGGGATTGGGGAAGCTGAAGACTTGTGATGTTGAAGCCATTGGAGATCCAGAGACTGAAGACCAACTTCCAGAGTTGAAGAGGAGATTCCTGCTAGCAGCTGTTGAGGAGATTAGGGTTTAGGAGCTAGGCAGAGCTCTAGAATAGAAAGCTTGTTTCTCAAACATGGAATGCCTTGTCTGCATCCATCCTTTCTCTATGATTCAAAGTCTCTTTCAAATATCCACCTCCTTCCTTTGGAAGGATCAGTGAATGTATTTGAAAGATAGAACTTTTGAGAGGAAACTGTCTATTTAATGTTGACAGTTGATGAACCACCCTTGGTAGGTAATTGACTGTCTAACATTCATTCACTTCATCTTGTTGACTGATGTTCATCCTGGAGCCTGAGACTTGAAGAAAAGCCATTGTAGACTAAAGATTGATGATCAAGACCTTGCTGAAAAGCTGTGGAGATGGAGATTGAGGCTTGCTGAAGCTTGTAGCTGTTTGGAGATGACTTGAAGACTGATGTTGATGCTGAGCTGCTGTGTCTGTTTATTTTATTGTTGTATTTCATTTCTGATGTATTGATTGGTTTTCCTGACTGTATTGTTTGTTGTTTACCATATTGGGTTGAAGGTGAATCCTGTTCACTTTTGCCTATTGTTTTCTAGGTTCGAGGTTGAGTGGGACTCCCTTGCCTCGCTTGTATTGTTGCATCCATGCATTTTACTGCTTTACTGTATATCTGATATCGTTTCTGTTTCTGTCTATTCCCTCAGGATCTCTGTTTCTCTCTGTGCAAGAGAGGAACATGATAGACACTAGGTCTTAACCCATGCATGATAACATTAGGTTAGTTTGCTTCCCTTCGCAACCGTAGGTTAGAGTTCTGTCTCTTCTTCCTCAAAACAAACAGAAAAACACAATAAAGATTTCAAACACAATAAAAGACACTTCTTCCGTAAAAGAATGTGAACTCATCAAGACGTCATTTTTGTCCGCTTGGACTGTTAATCAGAAAAACCCTTTTTCAGGAGGAATAAAATCAATCAAGACAGACTTGTGTCGTACGTGCCCGAACTACGTTTGCTCTGATCTTTCATGCTGTATGAAAGTACGTAGGCATAGGATACGATATCCTAGCGAGCAACCTTCCCCTCCTTTCCCGTAGGTAGGCGAACTACGTTGACTCTGATTTCTCGTTCCAGGCGGGAATACGTAGGCATAAAGTGCGATACTTTGCCGAGTCATTTTTATTTTCATTTTATTTTCTTTTTAACCCTTGACCTATAGTTTAGATAGAATAACAATCCATACCCGAAAACAAGCGTGGATCCCGTCGAGTACGACGGACGTGAGGGGTGCTAATACCTTCCCCTTGCGTAACCGACTCCCGAATCCAGGTTTTGGTTGCGACGACCATACCTTTCCAATGTTGTGCGAGGTTTACTCTGAGTGTTTCCTTTCCCTCCCGTGGGATAAATAACGCACGGTGGCGACTCTTCTGGTCAGCCGGCGCCGATTTTCGCAGTAGCGACACGGACGGCGCGTGTGCGTCTTCTTCCTTGGACTCGCCGGAACTGTTCCGGCCGGCCTCTCCACCGTCTAGCTCGTCGGCAATCCACAAACAACCATAACTTCCTCAAAACTCAATCGTTTCGCATGAAATTTACGTCAAAATTCATCTACTTCTCGCGAGGATTCCAAATATCTCATCAAAAATCATTAATAATGCAAGATCAAAGAGAAACGAATCAAACAAAGTTTGACACCAAAACCTCAAGTTCAACAAAACTTCTCCAAATTAATTTTAAACTCATCCTTATGTCATGGAGGTTATAGATCAAGCAAAAACTAAGCCAAATCATGCCAAAACAGTCCATATAAAATCTCACAAGTTTGGAGCTCCAAATTTCGACTGTCATAAACATCAACAATTATAATCCAGAAACGATCTACATACTTCAAGGAGTGCAAAAAAACGAAAATGGCAAAGAATCATCAAGTATTAAGAGAGATATGTTGAAATTCAAGTACCTAGTGGAGAACTTCCACTGAGCCTTTAATCCTTGATGAAGCATCGCAAAACTCTCCAGAATCGTTCAATGATCTTCAATAATGCTTTCTCAATTCACAATTTGGCTTGAAACGATCTAGATCTTGGAATTCACTTTTTGAGTGTTCTTCACTTTTTCAAGCTTGTTCTTGATCAATTCTGCTCCAATTTCCAAAACTAATGATTTGTGAAGGTTAGAAATCTTATATACAATGGATATGGATCCAAAGAAAGCCCAATCCTTGCCTCTAGGCCCAAAATGAATTTTCAAAATTTCACCACTTTTTGCTCTTGAAGGTACACGAAAATGGCAATGTTTTGGCTCCAAGATGATTCAATTCAACTAATAACAGCATGTGGAGTGTGAATGGCTGGGATTTGATCCTTGTATTTGATCCAATGGCTATTTTTGATTATGTAACTTCATGGTGAAGTAATCTAAATGACAATTCCCAAAACTTGGCCTATGCTCAAAATTATACCAATGCCAATGTTCTTAGAATGTGATTTCCATTCAAAAAATGTACTCACATGACATATTTTGGTCCTCTAACTCAAAAAGTCAAATTTCCCTCCTTAATCCATTTGAAAAATTCCCTTTTTTAGGCCATTTTAAGTGACTTTTTGCTACAAGCCAAACCAATCCCACATGACCACTTGGATAGCATAAAAACCCCATTTTGAACAACTTTCATGTTGAACAAAAATCCATTTGACAAGCGCAAGTTGGAGATTTTGACCTATGATTGAAAATGGCCTATAATCTCACTTTACCAAAATACCCCTGACTTGTAAACCTCATAACTTGAGTTCTACAAATAATATGAAAGAATTCTAGTACAATTTAGAAATCTAATATCATGAGGAACAACTTTCATGTTGGCCAAAAGTTCAGGTGAAACCTCCTTCTAGGTCAAAAATAGCCTTGAAGTCAGATGATTTTCATAGACAAATTTCAGTGGCATCTGAGGACTTATAACTTGTCTGGGCCATAACTTGAATTCTATAAATCCAATGGAGGACTTCTAGTACTCAAATTAAAGGTATTGAGATGCTCTACAAGTTTCATGTTGGCCAACGATCCATTTGAAACATGTATCTTGACTTATGTGGTCTTGAAGTTAGGCACTAAATAGGGGATTTTACATTGAAACCCTAACTTAGCAACTTCCCACACTCTTGATTCTTCTTGATTTGATCTTGGCACAACACCACAAATGTCTTATCACATCATTTCATAAACTACATAACCTAAAAGTAGGTCTTGATACTCTTCAATTTCTCAATTGATTTAGGATTAACCCAGATGAAACCCTAATTGCTTGCACCTCAACTGTGGCTCTTACATTTGACACAATGACTTGATTGAGCTCTCTCATGGCCCTCTAGGCATTCTATGAGCTTCATACACATCCTCTTCTCACATTCAAAACCTTACAACCCTCTGATGGTCTTCAGTTGATCCTCAAGTTAGGAGAAGATTCACACTTAAACATCTAAGCCCTTAGGCATTCAAACCACCTTCTGATAACTTTGACCACTCCTCAATCTTGAATGACACCTCTTGCTAGGCTTCTTTTGACAAGAATAACACTTGATCCCCTTCTATATGAATGATAACATGATATGCAAATGATATAACTATGCAAATGCTAATGCAATGAAACATAAACAAGGTAAGAACAAGGTTGAGCAAATTTTGGGGTGCAACAGCTTGTTTCCTTTGAATAATGGATTTCACTGCTTTCTAATCATCGTTGTTATTGTATAATTTTCTTATGGCTTTTCTTATCTGACAAATAAGGATTTGTTTTACGGTTAACCTTAGGTTTGGAAAAATGACCATTAACGCGTTTATACAATAATACTATAGTAGATATTGCCTAGTGTTGCACCCCAAAATTTGCCCAACCTTTTCTTAACTTGGTTTATGTTTCATTTCATTTCTTTCTAGCATTTGCATTGCATAGCATTTTTCATTAAACAGGGGATCAAAAGTTTTTCCATAGTAAGAGGAGTCTAATCAAAGTGTTGAGCCTAAGCAAGGGGTGTTACTCAAGTTTTGATGGTCATCAAGTCAGCTACAAGTGGACATTGGTCTTGTGAAAGAAAGGATGGATGTATGTGGATCAACTCATAACTTGGAGGCCAGTTCAAGATCATCAGAGGGTTGTGAATTCATGGTTATCGATATAAGATATTGAGAGAGCTCATTGAGTGCCTTGAGTGTCATTGTGGAGCTCATCCAAGTGTTTGTGCTAAGTGTGAAGGGTTACAGTTGAAGGTGTTGCATCTAGGGTTTCATCTGGCTAATCCTCAGTCAACTGTGAAATTGAAGGAGATTAAAACTCAATTCAAAGTCTCTATGGTCATGGTATGTTGTGTTAAGATATATGAGATATCATTTCAAGTTCAATTCATCAAGGATCAAGAGTGTGAGAAGTTACTAAATTAGGGTTCTTAGGGTAAAATCCCCTATTTAGTGCCTAACTTCAAGACCACCTATCTCAAGATACAAGTTTCATCTCAACTTTTGACCAACATGGAACTTGTAGAGCATGTTCTTAGCTTTCGTTTGAGTACTAGAAGTCCATGATTGGATTTATAGAACTCAAGTTATGATCCACACAAGTTACAGGTCATCAGAGGGATGTGGTTTTGGTCAACAAAAGTCAACCAACTTCCAAGCCATTTTTGACCTAGAAGGATGTTTTTCCTCAACTTTTGGCCAACATGAAAGTTGTAGATCTTGGTCTTAGCTTTCCAAAATGTACAAGAAGTATTTCATATGATTTGTAGAACTCATGTTATGAGGGTTACAAGTCAGGGGTATTTTGGGAAAGTAAGATTATAGGTCATAAAATTATAGGTCCATTTCACCAACTTGCACACTTCAAACGAAGATTTTTCCAACATAAAACTTGCTCCAAATGGTGTTATTCGTTTAGTCAAGCATTGAGAAATCATGGAATAGGCTTGGTTTGAAGAATGGATATGTGAATTTCCATGAAAGGAAGCTTAAAAAGGCAAAATTGGAATTATTTCATTTTTGACCATTTTGGTGCAAATAAGTGCATTTTTTGAGTGCAAACAACATTTTGAACACATTGGCAATTTTAGATTTTGAATTTGAGGTGTTTAAGTGAGCCATTTTCAAGGTTACGTCATTATGAAGTTACACAACAAACATGAGCCATTGAGATCAATTAAGGCTTCAATCCTAGCCATTCACATCCCATGTGGTATCAGCAAGCATTTTCAACTATTTTGGAGCCAAATTGATGCAATTTTCGTGTACATGAAAGAGTTCAAAAATCAATTCCTTGGATTTTCCATTGGGCTGTTAGAGGATGAGTTTAGGCTCAATTATCATCAAGATCAATCATATATAAAGTTTTCAACCTTCACAAATGATCAGAAGTGAGAATTGGAGCCAAATTGATCAAGAACAATTTTCAAAAAGTGATGGAAATTCAAATTTCGAATTTGGAGAAAGAGGCCATTTCAAGACAAATTGTGAATTGCAAAAGCTCTATTGAGGATTATTGAATGATTCTGGACAATTTTCTTCAAGCTTAAGCTCCATTTGAAGGCTCAGTGGAAGTTCTCCACTAGGTAATTGAAAATCAACTTTACACTCTTGTTAAGCATCAATCCACTGCCATTTTTGCATATTTGAGATGTAGAAACAATGTAGATCATTAATATGTAAAAAGAACTGGCATTGGTTGTGATTGTTGGATGATGCTCAAAAATGTTTGGATCTGTTTTGGCTTGTTTATGTGTGTTCTTGCTTGTTTGAGGCTTGATCTATAACTTACGTGAGTTCTAGATGAGTTTTAAACCAAATTGGAGATGTTTTGATGAGCTTTGGATTTTGGTGCACGATCTTGTTGGCTTCGGTTTGGATTTATTATGCACGATAAGTGGTTTTTAAGGCCAGATATGAGATCCTCGTGATCTCTAGATGAAGTTTGATATAAAATTCATCCAAAATGGTTGAGAATTGGTGAGGCACGATGTTGTTGTTGCTGCACGCGGTGGTGCTTGGCTGGAGAAGACGATGAATAGTGTCTTCAGCTAGCTGTGTGTGTTTTAGGGTTTCTAGAGGTTGAAGATGATTACGTGGCCTCGTGTGGTTCGCATGATGTGAATACTTTCCATTCCAACGATGGAGATTAAGAAACACGGTGGGTGTGAGTTGACTGAATCCATGGAATAACTTTTGAATATTCATTAATGCGTTGGCAGTCCCCTAGCCCTCTGATTTGATTACCACTAGATCAAGCGCTTCAGATTGAATGTCCATGGTACATTGTGTTTGACTTGTCACGTGGGATTACCAGGTTTTATTTTCTTTTGAGATTTGTTGTTAGTCCTTGAGCGTGCTTGCTAAGCACACCCCCTGTTGGGCCCAATCCTCTTTCTGAACTTGTTTGGATTGCTATTTGCCACGCTTATTTGTCATTTTTCTTTTTATTTTCTTTTGTTTTTTTATTTTATTTTCTGTTTAGAATTTAAATCATTAAAAATAACTCCAGTATGTTAAAAATTCACCAAAAATATTTTTTATCAACTTTGAAATGTCTACTTTTTTTTGGATATTTTTATTTTATTTTTCTGTTTTATTTTCAATTAAAAAATGAATTAAATATTGGAGTGGTTTTAGATGGTTTAAATTTTAACCTTGTTTACTCTTGCATTTGTTTCTCTCATTCTTTTTTGATCCAATGATTGAAAATTGATCCTCATCTCAATGATGAGTTGATTAATTTTGGAGGACTATTTTGCCCCTGGTTGTTGACTCTTGGGTTGACTTTTGTGGCCTTTCTTCTTGCCTTTGTTTCTCCCATTTCAAAGTGGTATATCTAAATGAATCCTTTCTTTTGATGGTGCTTTGAGGGAATATTTGTCTTGATTTCTTGGCCTCTGGTTGCCAACATGTTTAGCTTCTTTGTGTATTTTATTTGGTATTTTTTGAGTCCTTTTCCTATTTTTGAGGTGACTTGCAAGTTAGGTCATCTCATAGGACAGCTCACACAAGTGTTTGACCTAGTTTGGATTGGAAATGACCTTTGTGGATCCAGTAAGCTCTCAACTCTTCTTGTTTCACATTTTAGACATGTTGAGCTTGTTGTATGTTCATTTTTAGGTCAAAATTATGTCCATTGCTTATTGATTGATGCCTTTCTTTTTGTGCTTTCAACTTGAACTCCTATGTGATGCATGCTTGCTTTCCATGTGCTCTTGCTTGCATTTCTTCTTGTTTTGTTTTGATATTGGTTGTGAGCTTTCTTCTCTTCATCCCTCTTCTGTACAATGACCTTGGAGTGTCATTTAAGGTGGCTTGGTCTCTCCTTTTGAGGTATTTGAAGCATACCTAGAATGATGAATCCTTGAGGACACTTTTGGTGTTTCTTTGCTTTTGATAAGTGATGCTTATGGTTGAGTACCTATTATGGGGTCCTTGTTGCACTCATTTGGTCTCCCATCCTCACTTGGCTTTGAGGTTTGTTTTACCTATCATTTGGTTTGATTTTATTGGTGTGGTTGATGTTGTTTGACTTAGGTCATTTCATCCCACTTTTTGGTGCATCTTTGTGTGGTTTGTTTTTGTTGGATTAATTTCTTCTTGTGCTTTTATTCTTATTTCTTTTCTTGCATTTCCATATGCATACTTGGTTGAGATGATCTTGTGGTGGCTGCTTCCCCACACTATTTTCCTCCCACTATCATTCTACTTGTGCATTCTATGTGTGCATTCCTTCATTTGCATATGCATTCTTCTTCTTCTTCTTCTTCTTTTGATTTTCTTTTCCATGCTCCCCATAAGTTCTCTAACCTCTTGAGGTTATGATAGACATTAGGTGCCTAAGCATGCATGATAACATTAGGTAGCTCCCTTTTGAATCTCAACTTTAGGTTCACTTTGCATGATAACTTTTAGGATTGACTAGTCCCCCATTAGTGTTCTTTCTTCTCTTCTCATCTTCGAACATTCATAAAACACTTAATAAAGAATGACAAGTGTAGCATGCTACGAGCCTTAAGCTACTTGAGAAATGGTAATTGAGGGGCCTCCTCTCAAGGACCTAGAGTGTTTTGTACACCCTTTGGGTGATATACGATGCATTCGCTCTTTGGTCATAGTCTCTAGTGCCACATGAGTTACAAATCAAATTCAAAACACTTCTTCTTTAAAAAACACAAAAAAAACTTCAAATCTTTTTCATCCTTCGGGATCTTAATCAGGAAAATCTTTTCACAAAAAGAGTGTCGTTAACTCTTAGTTCTACCGCAAACGATAATGCCTAAGTCTCCAATGGTCGAGCTGCATATACCAACTGCTAGAACTATTTGTTAACCCTACTCGGGCCTAAAAACTTTAGAACCAACCTGTGGTCTTTTTTAGCACGAACTACGTTTGCTCTGATCTTTTGTACCAGACGAAAGTACGTAGGCACGAGACGCGATGTCTTGGCGAGCAACCTTCCCCCTGTCTTTAGCCGTAGTTAGGCGAACTACGTTGACTCTGACTTTCCCATTGCACGAGGGAGTATGTAGGCACAGAGCAGTGATGCTCTGCCGAGTCATTTCTCTTTTATTTTTATTTTGTCCTTAAGCCTTTAGCTAGATAGTATCAACACACCCTTTTAGATAGACAACAATGCGTGGATCCCGTCGAGTACGACGGACGTGAGGGGTGCTAATACCTTCCACTTGCGTAACCGACTCCCGAATCCAGACATGGTTGCGATGACCTTGTCTTTCCCTTTTTCTTTAGGTTTTTGCGATCGTTTCCTTTCCCTCTCTTTGGGATAAATAATGAAAGTGGCGACTCTTCTGTTTTTCTGCCGGTGGTTTTTCGCAGTTGCGACAACTGGCGACTCTGCTGGGGATCTGGTTCCCTATGTGAGTCAATCCTAGCGCTTGTTTGTTTATTTTTGGGTGTTGTATATATGTGCTTTATTTACTTTCCCGCACTTATTTTTTGCATCATATATCATTACTGATGTGCTGTGGGAAGGGAAGTTCCATTGAGTGATAAGCCGGACCTGGGCTTGAGTATACACCTAGCTTTAGTAGTGGAGATTGTCGCTTTCACGAAAATAAGGTGTCGGCATAACAGAAGAGTCGCCACCTTTCGTTATTTATCCCTCGGAGCGGGAAAGGAAACGATCGGAAAAACCTAACAAAAAAGGGTAAGACAAGGTCGTCGCAACCATTGTCTGGGTTCAGGAGTCGGTTACGCAAGGGGAAGGTATTAGCACCCCTCACGTCCGTCGTACTCGACGGGATCCACGCTTGTTGTGTTTACTGGACGAGTTGATTTATCTATCTACCTATCAAGGCTGGCTTAAACAGAAAAGAAAATGACTCGGCAAAGCGTCACACTTTATGCCTACGTATTCTCATCAGAGAACGAGAAATCAGAGTCAACGTAGTTCGGCCTACGATGGGTTACGGGGAAGGTGGCTCGCCAATACATCAGTATTGTGCCTACGTACTCTCAACAGGTATGAGAGATCAGAGCTTACGTAGTTCGGGACACTACGGATTATTTTCTGTCTTTTACGGAAGAAGTGTTTTTTATTGTGTTTGCAATTTCAATCGCACTAAAGACTATGACCTGAGAGTGAATGCGTCGCATGTCACCCAAAGGGTACCATACTAAACATCCAGACTGTGGAAAAGAAACTCTCCCACAATCCTTTCTCAGATAGCTTAAGGCTCGTAACGTACGAAAGAAATCATTCATGATTACTGTATCTTAAGCTGTTTTGAGATGAGAAGAGAACAAGCTCAACTAAAGGGAGACTATCAAGTCCTACTGTTGTCATGCCAAGGATTCATCCTATGGTTGAGGTTTGAAACAGGGAACTCCTAGAAGTTATCATGCATAGGTTTCAACCTAAAGTTCTATCATCATTCCCTTATCAAAGGAAATGAGAGTCCTAAGGGATCATGTCAATGATACACAGAAACAGATAAAGCATCACCTTAAATAGTAAACAGCAATACGGTAAAATGCATGCAATGCAAGTGAGGGAGGAAATGTGTGTGGGGCATCAGCCTCCACAAGCTCATCTCAACCTCAAGCCAGAATGAATAACAGTAATAAAACATGCTATCAAGCA